>VYZU01037752.1:57104-109432 GCA_013401355.1 Ceyx cyanopectus
GGCGGCAGGCGAAGCGGGAGGAGAAGTATTGCTACAAGCAAAAAAAAAAAAAACAAACACCAGGGAGACAATAGATCGCGACGCAACCATCGGGGACGGGATCGCAAATCAAGTCCCGCGTACGGAATCTCTACCGTCACCCCCACCGTTCCTTGCCCCACGCACTCGGCAGCCACCTCCGCGCCTCTCCTCCCGCCCCAGCCGTCGCCACGCTACGGTTAACGGAGCGGCCTTCGACTTTCCGCCTTCCGCAGCCTCCCCTCCCCCCCCCCCCCCCCCCCCACGGCGCACATTCCAGGCCCCGTCCCTCACCTGCTGGTCTAGACTGAGGGCATTTTCCACCGCCACATGACTCATAACGAGAGATCGTCTCGGGATGTCCCGCTCCGCCTCGAGAAATTCAGATTCGCCTGGCCGGGACCTCGCCGCTACTGCCACTGGCTCACCACGAATCCCTTTCCTGACTGAGCACCCCCCACCTCGGCCCTGGCCTTTATATAGTCCCCGCCTACCCCCCCCCCCCCCGCCTGCCCGGCGGCGCCCGCTGACTTCAGCGCGCTCGCTACCGCCTCTGCCCCAGCCCTCCTCCCTCCCGTGCGGAGCTATCGCGAGAGGAACCCGCAGCGCCGCGCCAGCGGCAGCGCGGGGGAAGCGCTATCGCGAGACTTGCGCCGCCTCTCCGCAAGTTCGGTGAAGGGCACCGCGGAGGCGTCGCGAGAGTTCGGGCGCAGCAGCCGGACCTGCGCGGCGCTCGCTGGGTCTCCCGGGCTTTGCCGGCGGTACCGCGAGGTTTCTCCACCTCCCCTCGCCTCACAAACACAGACACCCCCCAGCCGCGGTGCCGGCCGCTCCGCTCGGCTCCCCAGCTTGATTCCGCTTGGGGGAAGGGGGGGGAAATGGCGCCACGAGCTATCGCGAGATCGCGACCGCCTCTAAACCCCACACACAACACACTACCCCTCCCCCCGCCGCCCTCTCCTTTTGTTCGGCGGGCTCGCGAGAGCGCCGCCATCGCGCGCTCTATAAGGAGACGGAGCCCAGGTCACGTGGGCGGCGCGGCCGGCTCCCGCCGCCATCTTGTGTGCTTCCCGCGGCGCAGTGGCGCAGGTGCTAATGGCAGCGCGGCCCGCCTGAGGCGCCGGGAGGAGAAGGGCCCCAGTCCGGCCTGAGAGTCACACAGAGCTGGAGACTCTTTCACCAATACACTGGCGTGTTTCTTCATTGCTAACCCCCCTGCTTCTTCCCCCTCCCAGCCCCTCAAAGGCCCTAGCAGGGTACTATTGGAGAGAAGGAGCAATCGTTTTGCATCCTGGCTTGAGTTTCTGTGTGCTGCCCAAGAGGATCTGTCACCTCACTCTGCTCCAAGTAGCCACTCACCCCTTCTGGACCATCACAGCTCAGCTGCTTTCAGCACAGATGCAGACATATTTCAGACTCTTGGCTCTGCCCTAGGAAATGACCCCCTGTGCCTGCTGTCCCATAGGTCATTACTGTGAGCCACTCATCCCAACACACTAGCAGTGGTGGTAAACACTAGCTAGTTATTGCACACATCCATCATCTTTTTTTTCCCTAAACCACCTTTAGAAATAAAGTCTATTGAGATGCCAAAGGTCACCCCTATTTAGCCTGCAGTAAGTTTTACCAATCTATCCCACTATATCCACAAAAAAAATTAGAAAGACCCGTGTTGGACTCATTAGGACTCACATTTACTGTTTACCTGTAAAATGCCAGTCAAGTTACAAGCATTAACCTACCTGTCACTGTTCAAAAAGAGAGTAACAGCCACATACCCTTCCATCACATCACAGACTGCTGACACAGAAAACACTAAAGCCATTTCCTTGCAATTGGGTCAGTAAAAGTACTAATAAACATGTTTGAAGGAGCAGGATACTTCCAAAGCTATTAAGTCACAAGGAAAAGGACACGGGGCTTGGTTATTCTCTATCATATGCAGCAATTATTCCTTCATTTCTATCCCTTTTGAGCTCTTTCCTCTTCCAAGAAGAAAGTGTAAAGAAGACTTGTACTCCAGAAAGATGGCCAAATTCACTGGGGGATTTAAAAACAGAACTTCCATAGTACTCACACACAAATCCAACTACCTTTATCCTGAACACAGAGTTCTTTCACTTAACTGCCCTTAAAGCATAAGAGCCAAAGCCTTCCAACACCCACAAACATATCCTTAAATGAGCAACACATCCTCCTTCTCACAAGCAAACCAGAATTCTCTACAGGACAGAGCCTGTCCTTAAAACATTTACCATTCTTCTGGCAGAATCTTCCATAATGCTGCTTTAACCAGGTACAACTCCCCTCTCAGAGTTCCTCTTATTTCCTCTCCAGGTGCACCTATTTATAACAGCCAAATGCTTCCAGGTGTGTTCACTAAGGCTGCTTGACAGTTAAAAAAAAAAACAAAACAATAACAAAACCACCACATTCCCTATTATGGGACTTGGGCTCTGTTATTTTTTATTATATAAATTTTTTTAAATCACATCTTTTCATTAATTTTCTTCTTACAGCTTCGTGGCCAATTCTAAATGCTAAACTATTCTGCAGTGTTTACATCCCTACAATGTCTGCAATGCTTTTGTAAACAAGAGCATCATTTGAAATCGTTCATGTGCACTAGAAAATGACATTGATGGATCCTTTTTCACTTCTAGAAGTATCCCAGTAATTTAATTCCTGGTCCTGCAGTCAGGAAAGTAGGTGGGCCCACTTGCCTCAGTGCCAGGTAAGTTGAGGAACCTGTGTGTCATACAGTGTCACTCTGGCAGTGTGCTTCAAGGTAGTCCACTCAAGGCAGAGCAAATTACAAAGTTGGGGTCTTCTGCAGGCAGGCAAGTGGTCCCATTGCTTAGGGCAGTCAGTTTCCTTTTTGTTATTAAGTTACCACCTGCATTAGGCAGCACTACATAGTCTCAGTTTCACTTTTTATTTTTCTGTAGTTGACTCAGAGACAATTTGCTGGAGGAAGTTGAGCAGCTAATGAGTATGTTCTTACCCGAGTCACCACCAGTCCTGCTCACTGTTAAACTCAGTAAGCTTTTGCTGATGGACTCCAATAAAACTACTTAAAACCCAACACTGCTGGGTGCTTAGACACTCAGTTCTTAAATCATAGCAGAATTCCCAAATTTACTATTCTCTCACCTGCAGAGGCTCATCTGGTAGGTGCTCTGAAGGCATTCTGGTAGGTTATTTAACAGGAGATACAGCTTTCTGGGTGTTGAGGAGCTTGTTGCTGTGCATTAGGAAAGCTGGATCCCCAACTGCCACCGAGCAGTGTGAGTTGTAAAGTCAACAGTCTTTATGAAGTTTTAGCTGCCTTTTAGAATATTTTTACTCAAAGGTGGTAGATACTGGCCCTGTGTACATGAATTTGAAGCTATCAACAGGTCATATGCTACTAGCCATCTTAATAAACACATTTCCCATCCTTTAGAACTATGGGCTTAACTTCGAAGGGAAAGACATGCTTCACTAATGGTAAGGCAACTCAAGGCCTAATCCCTGAAATCCAGAGTGTAACCAAAAATAGATACTGCCTTGGATGTAATTCCTGGGTTGCAGTAATGAAAGCTTGTTTTTTGTCCTATAGAGCTAGCTATGACACTGTAAGACCACCTGCCATCTTTTGGGGAGTCTTTCATATTGCAAGCTGGCAGGGCAATAAAACATAATGTCCAACCACAAATTAGCAAAGGGACTGAGAAATAGTCTTTAGTCAGCAGTATATATCTCTCAATAATATCAGAGATCAGTCTCTAACAGCATAATTTATAAATGCAGCATCTGATCACTTCCCAAATTTGAGGGGACATTTTTGATCATCAAAAGGCATTGTCCTACTGATTTGGAGGAATAACATGGCAAGAAGAATCACGTACAACCATTGAGATACTGTTAGTGAAGCCTTCACTACGAAGTCTGCATTTCCTTACTGCAGTGGCTACAAAACTCTTTTGACCAGTGGCTAATTGATTTAATGAGTGTAAAATCAAGATATGTGGCAGAGTAAAATGAAAAAAAAACAACATTCTTAAAGCTGGCACCCTTCCTCTAACTTCAAAATAAACCCAGGCCTCTTGCATTGGATGGCCTTCCCAGCTCCCTCACACTTAGGAATCTGATGTTGTTCAGACATTTCTCTCAGCCCTGATACTGGTTTAGACAGTTGCCAGCACTCAACTGTTTGTTCCTGTCCTCAAGCTGTCCCCTGGACTGTCACAGCATAGCTGGTTGTGACACCAGTTAGTGCAAGAAATGAAAGAATTAATCTGAATTTAAAAGAACTCTGTTCATAGGGGGAGGGGAAAAAAAACCCAAACCTGACTAAGTTGACTCTCTGCCCAGAGAAATGCCTGTGTGATATTGCTTTGGAGTCAATTAGTTTCTTCTATTTAGTATTTCCCACTGTACATGCCTTAACTCAGTGTGCAGGGTAAAGCCAGTGCACTTGAGCCAGGCATCTCTTTCACTGGTGTTGCCAGCTTACACAGTCTCTACTTCACTCTGCACCTCCAGCTCATTTCAGCCTCTCAAATGAAACCCTGGAGAAAGGGTGTTTTTTTCACCTTCAGCCTAGTTGCTGTGGCTGCACAAGCCCCTACACCTGTCCAATGAGCAGGGTAGCTACTCCCAGCCCCAGGCAGAGAAGATGGGGGGCTGGGGCTGCTGCANCCACCACATTCCCTATTATGGGACTTGGGCTCTGTTATTTTTTATTATATAAATTTTTTTAAATCACATCTTTTCATTAATTTTCTTCTTACAGCTTCGTGGCCAATTCTAAATGCTAAACTATTCTGCAGTGTTTACATCCCTACAATGTCTGCAATGCTTTTGTAAACAAGAGCATCATTTGAAATCGTTCATGTGCACTAGAAAATGACATTGATGGATCCTTTTTCACTTCTAGAAGTATCCCAGTAATTTAATTCCTGGTCCTGCAGTCAGGAAAGTAGGTGGGCCCACTTGCCTCAGTGCCAGGTAAGTTGAGGAACCTGTGTGTCATACAGTGTCACTCTGGCAGTGTGCTTCAAGGTAGTCCACTCAAGGCAGAGCAAATTACAAAGTTGGGGTCTTCTGCAGGCAGGCAAGTGGTCCCATTGCTTAGGGCAGTCAGTTTCCTTTTTGTTATTAAGTTACCACCTGCATTAGGCAGCACTACATAGTCTCAGTTTCACTTTTTATTTTTCTGTAGTTGACTCAGAGACAATTTGCTGGAGGAAGTTGAGCAGCTAATGAGTATGTTCTTACCCGAGTCACCACCAGTCCTGCTCACTGTTAAACTCAGTAAGCTTTTGCTGATGGACTCCAATAAAACTACTTAAAACCCAACACTGCTGGGTGCTTAGACACTCAGTTCTTAAATCATAGCAGAATTCCCAAATTTACTATTCTCTCACCTGCAGAGGCTCATCTGGTAGGTGCTCTGAAGGCATTCTGGTAGGTTATTTAACAGGAGATACAGCTTTCTGGGTGTTGAGGAGCTTGTTGCTGTGCATTAGGAAAGCTGGATCCCCAACTGCCACCGAGCAGTGTGAGTTGTAAAGTCAACAGTCTTTATGAAGTTTTAGCTGCCTTTTAGAATATTTTTACTCAAAGGTGGTAGATACTGGCCCTGTGTACATGAATTTGAAGCTATCAACAGGTCATATGCTACTAGCCATCTTAATAAACACATTTCCCATCCTTTAGAACTATGGGCTTAACTTCGAAGGGAAAGACATGCTTCACTAATGGTAAGGCAACTCAAGGCCTAATCCCTGAAATCCAGAGTGTAACCAAAAATAGATACTGCCTTGGATGTAATTCCTGGGTTGCAGTAATGAAAGCTTGTTTTTTGTCCTATAGAGCTAGCTATGACACTGTAAGACCACCTGCCATCTTTTGGGGAGTCTTTCATATTGCAAGCTGGCAGGGCAATAAAACATAATGTCCAACCACAAATTAGCAAAGGGACTGAGAAATAGTCTTTAGTCAGCAGTATATATCTCTCAATAATATCAGAGATCAGTCTCTAACAGCATAATTTATAAATGCAGCATCTGATCACTTCCCAAATTTGAGGGGACATTTTTGATCATCAAAAGGCATTGTCCTACTGATTTGGAGGAATAACATGGCAAGAAGAATCACGTACAACCATTGAGATACTGTTAGTGAAGCCTTCACTACGAAGTCTGCATTTCCTTACTGCAGTGGCTACAAAACTCTTTTGACCAGTGGCTAATTGATTTAATGAGTGTAAAATCAAGATATGTGGCAGAGTAAAATGAAAAAAAAACAACATTCTTAAAGCTGGCACCCTTCCTCTAACTTCAAAATAAACCCAGGCCTCTTGCATTGGATGGCCTTCCCAGCTCCCTCACACTTAGGAATCTGATGTTGTTCAGACATTTCTCTCAGCCCTGATACTGGTTTAGACAGTTGCCAGCACTCAACTGTTTGTTCCTGTCCTCAAGCTGTCCCCTGGACTGTCACAGCATAGCTGGTTGTGACACCAGTTAGTGCAAGAAATGAAAGAATTAATCTGAATTTAAAAGAACTCTGTTCATAGGGGGAGGGGAAAAAAAACCCAAACCTGACTAAGTTGACTCTCTGCCCAGAGAAATGCCTGTGTGATATTGCTTTGGAGTCAATTAGTTTCTTCTATTTAGTATTTCCCACTGTACATGCCTTAACTCAGTGTGCAGGGTAAAGCCAGTGCACTTGAGCCAGGCATCTCTTTCACTGGTGTTGCCAGCTTACACAGTCTCTACTTCACTCTGCACCTCCAGCTCATTTCAGCCTCTCAAATGAAACCCTGGAGAAAGGGTGTTTTTTTCACCTTCAGCCTAGTTGCTGTGGCTGCACAAGCCCCTACACCTGTCCAATGAGCAGGGTAGCTACTCCCAGCCCCAGGCAGAGAAGATGGGGGGCTGGGGCTGCTGCAGCCAGCACTGCTGCTGAAGAAGCCTGTGCAGATCCACAGCCTCCTTCTTTGGGTAGTCAGGGGCAGGAGAGAAAAAACCACGTTTTCTGGGGGAAGGATTGCAATGGGGTGCTCATCTGGGCAATTTTCTGTTACCTGTAGAATTACTTTAGGTGCTTTAGCCAAAATGTGCATAGTTGCTTTTCTGGTTTGAGTAATTTTGTCTCTGTTTTGGTATAAAATCTTACTATAAGGAATAAAGGAAGTTGCTAATAATAAAAATATTCGCAGTCAACTCTGGCTGGACAGCATTTGCCAGGATACTTACAAAATTTTCCACTATTCTGTCATTGCCTATGCTGAGGACACCTCTATTCTAATTCTTAAAGAGGTTGTTATGCCTTTAAATTGCATGAAGAATTAGAAAGCAATCTGCTTAAGAGCTCCTCTCTGCTTTGGCTAGTGTACTGCCACCCAAGCTTTGCTGGCTCCCCTTCCCTTGTCTCTCCACGCTCCCAGGCTGGTAGAGGCTGATAGAATGTACATAATTGATTGGGGAGGCCTTGATGAAGAGCAGATTCATGATGATTCTCTGAAAAGGTGCCTGAAGCATGTTTGAAAACTTCAAAGACATTCACATCTTGTCCTGGAAAGCCACAAAAGACAGTTTACAGAAAGCAGAGGTTCTTTACAAAAAAGGAGAGACAGAATCAGAAAGTTTTATGAGCAATGGCTCTAGACAAGGGGTACAAAGAAAGGATGTGGCCATTTCACACATATGCTAATCTTCATCTGAGGCAACACTCAGGACTTTTCTCTCCCTCTCTCTTTTTTTTTTTTTTTTTTACCCTTTAATGAAGTCCTCCTGTAATGGTTTAGTGACAAAATTAAGCAAGCAGTCACAGGCTTCTGTGGGAACTGAGGAAATAAAAGTAATTTTGTCCTTATTTCTTCTGTTATACAAGAATCAGCCACGGGAGAGAATTAGTCCATGAATCTCACACAGGAGATACTTCTTGACCTGGGCTCAGGGACCAGGAGCTGGTGACCTGAGTGCCACCCAAGGTTCCCACTGAAATGACAGCAGAGAGGAACAAGAACATGGGCAAAGGTATGGGAGACAAGACAAGAGCCAGTCAGTTTTAGCTCTCTGCTGTAGGTGAATACTTCCTAATGGCACTCCCTTCCTATGTGTCTCTTGATTGGATCTTGGAGTGAGTCCTTTCAAGGCAAAGAGTAACCAGACCAGTGAAGATGCTGCTTGCTGTGAGCCTACAATGTTACTTGTCTGACCAAAGAAAGGATTGTCCTGGTGCCTTGCCTGGGTGCAGAAAGAGTGTAGTACTGCAGTACTTGCCTGAGAGAGTGTCTTCAGCAGCAGAGGTTTGCCTTGCTCACCCTCCTGCCTGAGCCTCTGTGTGCACAGCCACTGAAGTCACTGCCCTGTGATGTGAAGAGAGCTATGCTCAGCCCAGCCTAGCAGGGGTTGCTGCTACTAGCTACTACCCAGACCAGAGGCTGATGAAATACCCAGCCTCTCACTCCCAGACTGCAGCCCATGTCCCAGATAAATATCCCTACTACTCCCAACTGTGAGTCCCTTGCTCTGCCTGGCACTTCTCTTGGCTGTGCAGGATTTTCCCCAGCCACACAACACATACAGGATGGGGCAGATACATCCTGAGGTTTCAAGGAAGGGCCTTGTCAGTGCTTTCCTCTCTTGTGTGAACAGGTTTGACTGCTGCTGCCTGGTGTAAACGCCTGGCAAGCTTTGATCTGTGCAGATGGTGGTTGTGCAACATGGTGTGGCTCTCAGGAGTGTTGGGGTTAAGCAGCAGTGGCCTCAGTTATCTGAGGAATCCCCAGGGTTGCAAGTACTCATTAAGAGAGAGAGAGAGATTTTGAGGTATTAAGTATTGCTACTGAGAGGCAGCACTAACTGAATACTGCAGCCTGTGTGCTGTCGGAACCATGTTGGGCTTTTTTCTGTGGTTCAGAGTTGTAGGGAATGGAGGGAAGAGTGTTGGTTTTTTTTACTAAAATGGCAAGGGTTGTTGAGCTGAGTGGAAGAAGGGAAAGAAGATGGCAGTTCTGTGAACACTGAAAAGTTCTCAGTTGGGCTCTATTTTTTGTATCCGTGGATTCCTTGCTAGCTTGGATTTGAAAAACCTTAGTCACTTTTATGTCTCTGCATTCAGATCTCTCCACCAACCCTACTGGACTCCAAATCACATTGCTGCTCTGTCTCTGTCCCCAAGCTTATGCACTACTTTGTCTTCCCAAATGCTGTTTTCCAGGTTCCAATTAGATTAAGGGCTTGCCTGCACAGGAAAGTTGCACTACTATTAATTTGCAGTTTGCTCTAAAGAAATTATGTTAAACCTGGGCAAAAGACCTCGTGGATACCCTGGTATTCCTTTGCAGGAATATAAATAGCTTATTTCAGGTTAGATCAGGTCAGTTAGGAACGGGAAGAACTTGCAAAGCAATACATTTTCCTACACCAGAAAAAAGAGAGTCCAGCAGCTTCTTCTGCAGATTGTACCCTCCAAATGGGGAGAAAGATTGAGGTCACTGACCTCAGCAGGAGCTACAATCTGCTGGACAAATGTAACATCCCACCAGTCAGCTAGTCCCACCAAAGCAGCCCCTGCTGCCATTCATTTCTGGCACATACTGTGGAACAGGCTGTTTCACACTGCAGCAACTGCCTTTTTCCTACCCAAGGTAGCCTGGTCTGCAGCACTAATAGAGCAGGAGTAGGGACTGCTGCCTCTGTGCAAGATACTGGCTTCCACTGAGTTCCTACAGCTATTAAAAGATTAATCCTTTGACAAAAAATTATAGTATGATCTTGCTCGATAGGAAAAAGTTGTGCATATCTATCTACTGCCCCTCTTTGAACACCACCACATGGATGCCTGGAGTTACCTGTATTGGTTTACAAGCAGACTGTCATTTTATGAGTGTGCCTTTTTCTTCTAGGCAAGCTGAAAGTACCAGGTGAAGACAAAGGAAGAGACTTATAGCAGCAAGAATAAATGAAAGAAGCACATCAGTAAATCTTGGGTGCTGCGCATTCTTATTGTGAACTGGTTTGAACTAGTAAGCTACTAATTGCCTAAATCCAAATAGGCACCTAGTCAAGATGGCTCCCATATTAAGCAGTGTTAGTATTGTACTTTGAAGAAGGCACTCATGCTTTTCACTTCGGTTTCTCTAAACTTTTTCTCTTCCAATTACTTTTCTAAATAAGTAACTTTTATGTCTCATTTGAGTCTTTGTTGAAAAACCTCTAGAGGGTCACTGACCAAATACTAGGGTGATGACAGCTCAAAATGCCAATGAGATTACCAGGGTTTTGAGGGTAACACCAGCCCTGACTGCCCCATGTCAGCCCCCTGGGGCACCCTCTGCCTGCCCACAGCTCAGGCCCCCATGTAGCTGTCAGCCCCTGCCCTAAGGATGCCACAGCAGGGCTGTTCTCCAGCTCTCCACAACCTTGCCCTGCCCAGCCATAAGCCCTGACAAGCCACCCATGGACCCATGACCTGTCCTTGCCTCGGCTGTCCCCAAGCTAGGGAGGTGCCCAATTCCTGGGGCTGAGGCTGCCCTGGTATGCTTAGATGCTCCTGGCTGGGCAGTGGGTATCACCCAGACTGCCAGGTCCTGCTCTCATGTCTTGGGGAGCCCCCAAGGTCCTGGCCCTCCCCCCACCAAGGGAGCTGCTACCCTTACCCTGCCCTTGTGCCCCACCAGGAACTAAAAGATTTAATTCATGAAGCCTGAGGGACAAATGAACCAAACCCAAGACTGGTGTTCCAGAGAAAGGGAAAAGAAGCCCCACCTTCCTAGTTCCCTCACTGTTGCTATTGAGTATTGATTATGTCTGTCCCTTCACTGTTCCCCTGGGCCAGTGAAGGATCTCCAGCAACCACATGGAAATGGAAGAAGTGTAGGGACTTGTAATACAAAAGTTTGTATAGGTGTGAATAGAGAAGGACTGGAAAGGCCTGGGTGTGGAGGCACCAGCAGGAGAACTTGGCAGGGGAAGAGCTCTCTGAATGGCTTGCACTAATAGTATCCAGATTAGCAGATCATCACAGGGCATCTGCTTGCTGTTTCACAAGACACTCAGATCTGGAGACAAAGTGATTAGTCCTTATGACTGCCAGAGTTGAGACAGGGTGGAGATACTGCCACTTCCAAAAACATACAAAAAGATATACAAACTCTCTGCATGGTCACCAGCTCAAGAATAAACCAGGACACATGAGAAGGACTTGATAGCTGGAATCCCTCGATGATAGCTAGCATCACAATAGATCCTGGACCTATTGCCTGGGCATAGTCTCCATGTTGTCTGGATTTTGGATGGATGGCTTGAACATGCTGATCTGGTGCCTGGTGGCTGCACTTGTGAGTGTGAATGTGGATTAGTGAAACCTGTTCTGTTTCATTTTCCATTTTAAATGAAATCACTGTCTTCCCCTTCTCCCCCACTCTTGGATGTTTTCTACATTGTCAATACAGTGTTTGAACAGTTCCTGTAGAGGAACAAGGAGTAGGAAATAGGAGCACACAGATGCATAATCTTCCAGTCATCTCTCTTGTGATGGCAGCAGAGAAAGAACCATACAAAAAAAATATATATCTGGAGAAAAGAGTCTCTTTTTCTAGATGTTTTTTCCAAAGACCACCCTGTCTCTTTTGCTGGCTTTAGTCAGCAGTGCAGGTCATGCAGCTGCAGCTCTGGCCCATTCTGCTGTAAGAGAGTTTGCACATTGCAACATTTCTGCTTAACAACTCATATAAGGTAAAGGGAGGTTGAGACACCTAGTCCATCACACTGCTTTAAGACTAAATACATCCACATCCATCCACTCTGGATGGATGCTCATTGGACTGGATCTCTAGAGCACCAACTGCATCCCAAAATTTGGGAAGGGCTCCCAACCCTGGTGCCAACTGGCCTTTCCTACGAGGCAGGGCACATGACTGCCTCCATGTCACCACAGCCATTGCTTCTCAGCTGCGAGGCAGGAATCCCTGCTTCATGCTGAGCCTGAAAAGCTGCTTAGTGAGCTAAGGGCTCCCAGCTCCTTCCAGACGCCCACGGTACAGTGGAGCTGTAACCTTCCCACCCGTTCCAGAGGCAGCTGGCTCAGAGCCTGCAGGGAAGCAGGAGCTGCTGCTGCCTCCCTATGAGACAGCAGCTCCTGATGGCTTCCCCGTTATCTAAAAGATGGCTCACAGTGCTGCTGTTCAACTCCAAGAAGTGGCTGCATGGTCTGTTGTTGCATGCCACCTCACTTTGGAGTAACCTTGTTGTTTTATGCCACCTCACTTTGGAGTAACCTGTCTCCTTCTACTATCAGCTCATTGCTTTTTAGCCTCTTCATAGCTAACAGCAAGAGTAGGTTTTTTTCCTTCCTCATCACAGTTACTTTTTATATATTTGTGTCCTGTTATTTCAGCTCTCCTCAGACTTCTCTTTTTGAGACTAAATTGCTTTTCATTGTGCCTTACAGTTCATATCTTCTGAATAGTAGAGCAGCAGTTTAACATTTAAATTAATATGGTGTTTATGAAATGAGCTGGACTAACAGGCATGGAAATGAAAACTTCTGTCTTCACAGATTAGATGCTACAGCAGTAGGAACATTGAGAACTCCATACCTAGCTTGTGATCTGGAACATCTCTAGAGGCAAGAAGATAATGTAGTGATGCAATTTATGTAAGTGGTTCAGATTTCCTCTTTAATCAGTAGCCTCCAGGCTGTTTCAGGCTGCTAGGATTCATTTGTGCCAGATGCGGTAGTGTTTTTGTGATACAGACAAAACACTGCAATAGCAACCAACAATGTTAACCAACCCATTCCACATACATTCCCAGCCTTGTGGAGCCAGAGCATTCAGGTAGGGTTCATCTATAATCTGTAGATGGTTACATGGAAGGCTGTCCAGCCAAGCTAGTCACCTCAGGCCCTATTACAGCCACAGTGGAGAGAAAGACATTTTGAGGCTGTGAATCATCTCATCCTAAGATAGATATTGAAAATAATTCAGAGAAGACATACCTGTAAAGTTCCTATGGGGCAAAAGGCTCAGAGGTAGAGAGATACTGCGGACAGCTAAAACTGAGTAAACTGAACCTCACCTGTGGAGTCCATCAAACTGGATATGTACAGGTCAAAAGCCCCACTTCCTGAGGTGAATTTTCAGAGCACACCTTCTGTCTTTTTGAGTTTACAGCCACCTCAAAACTGCCAGGTGTAATAGCTGCTGAGAGATGTACGAGTGAGGGTCTTCCACCAAATGGCTACATCATCTTACTGATTTTCAAACAAACAAACAAAAAAATAAATCCTTCTTTTTAAGTTTAGCATTTAACTTTTTTTTTTTTTCACAACAGGAATAGTTGTTTTTTCACTTCTGCTCAAGCCAGCATGTGGAGTTGGAAAAGCAAACACTTCTATTAGGATGCACAGATATTCATCATGGCCAAAATAATTACATTCTGCCAAGGGGGATTTTTAGGCTGATTCATCTGAAACAGTTGAAGTGTAAAGATTTATCTTGCAGAGTCTTTCCAAAATATGTACTTGAATCCTTTTACTACCATAAAATTTTCTCTCCCTCCCCTCATGTTTATTCCTTAGTTTGTAATTGAGGATAAATGTTCCCTTGATACCGTTGCACATCTCCTGACCCACTTCAGTGCAAATGCATACATAACCACTTGTTTGTTTTTACTTCCACAGGTGTTGGTGCTGTGCAGATATGGGCTGTGGTTAAAGTTTCATAATGGAAAATCTGACAGGCAGTTAATTAATCCATGAGTCATATTTCGTAATAGCCTAAAGGTCTCCAATGTTCGACCTTCATTTGATACCCTTGCCATCAGGGAGTTATACATAACCCATCTGAAGAACATTCTTTATATAGATGACTGCATGTTGCCCTTTTATACCTGCAAGAATGGGCATTACACTTACTGAACCAGGGAAGTCTTCTTGTCTCTGTTTCAACCCTTCCCTCTCTCTGTGAGTGATCTGCAGGGCTGCAGAGGTGCACTGCAGGAAACTCACCTGATGAGTGAGAACAGTGGAAACCTGACCCTTTAGTTCAAGTCCTCTGTTGGTCTCAGATGAAAAGTAGAGAGAGAGGTGGGGAGCTGGTTTTGGACTCCATTGACCCCAACCCTCCTGAAGGGATTTCTGATGGGTACAGCTCCATTAATAAAAGGAGCAGTGGAACTATCAGTACTGACAGAGCTCTGCTGGTATCACCTCTGCATGGCTCACTTCTGCTTAAGGCAGGCCAGAAACATACAGGACAAGCCAGCCTTTTGTAAGACTATCCCAAACAGGAATCCCACCATTACTGACAACAGTGGAGCTGGGACAGCATTAGGTGTACACCCCCTGGGTGTTTATAGGAAGACTTAACGTGGGGAGGGCTCTTTTAGAGAAACTATGCCTTTATTTTCTAGCCAAAGGGTGAAAGAGCAACACATGGCTTAATAGGGTGCACTAACATTGTTGTTTTTTTGAGATTTCTTAGGTCCTCCCTCAAAGGCAGCAAAGGATGTTTGCTTTCTGCTGTTCCCAAAGCTAAAATAAGGCAGACAAGTCACTTCAGTAACCGCATGTCAAGTTTACATACCATGACTCACTGTAATAAAGAAACCTAAACAAAACCCCACTGTGTTATTAAAGTTGGAATATGTTTTCCATACCAAATACTTTTAGGTTTGATTTGGCTTTTTTACAGCTGTAGAAGAGTATCCCAGGGATATTAACTCTTTGCCATTGCAGGATGGAAAGTTCTGGTCTTTGTGAATGGACCCAGGATAAAACACTGCAGAAAGTGTTTTTTGAAACAACTTTTACAGCAGTGCCAAATGCTAGAAAAAAAATAATAAAATGATTGCAGCTGAGAAGACAAATGGAAAGAAGAAACCATAGAAGTGTTGTGTCCCAAGCTTTAACCTGGGCTGTCTTTTTAAGAAACTCTGCAATTTCCAAACAACTATTTTATAGTTCTGTCTTAAGGTATCAGCAGACACTATAAGTGATGGGCATGTAGCATGTCAGTTGCCTGCCATACGTGGAAAACTGCATATTGGGGGTCTGCCACAGTGGGAGGGGGAACATGCCCAGGCTGACTGTAGGCACCAGTGAGGAGGTTAGTCATTCTGCTGAGTCAACAGGAGACACAAGCACCTCCAAAGGGTGCTTCTGCCTACTTATTATCTAACTTTAGACAGCCCAAGTTACGTGGTATGAACCTATAATGATAGGCTCATATGCATGCTCATTTATGCATTAAATTAATCTTGCATGGATGATCTGGACTACCAAATCCAAGCCTCTTCGTCTGAAGTAAACTTGGTGTTGGACTGGGCAGGGGCTTGCAGTGGCTATTTTTTAGGGCTCTCCTTGCAGCCCTTCTCAAGCAAATGCAGAAGGTGAAAAAAAGGCCAAAGTCCCAGATTCATATTTGTGGAAGTCTAGCACCAGAAGCAGGGCAGTAGTGTTTGAATTCTGGTAAGGAAGATACTAAAAAAGGACTGGGAAAAGATTACACAGCAGATATATCCACCCCTATGTCAGCCTTTCTACCCCTTCACCCACTTTTGCCTTTCACTGACATAGGAACTATTCTTGGGTGGTATTTTACTTATGTGCATTCCATTTATCAGAACATTGTAAGAGTTACTGCTCCTTTATGTCCACAAGTGCAGCTGTACAAGTTTCTGTCTAGTCAGCCATGAATTTTCAGTCATCTAGACTCTGTTCCAACAAACAGGAAGAGTTAGGGTTTTTCCATCATTGCAAATAACTTTCCAAGGAATTGTCACCAGAAGTTGGATTAATGTGCAGTTACCATTCTCACACTTGAGCAAAATGACAATATATCCAGAATCAGAGTTTTTTTCTGATGGTGGTACTGATTATATGATTAGTACTGAGTTAAACTTGGCAGTGTACTTTAAACTCTAGCAGCTTTTACTTCCATCCCCTTCAACTGCTACCTTTTTCTACCATCTCAGGCCACAGCCTTGTAGAATCATCCTTACTGAAAGATTTTTGTTGTTATCATTTAGGGGCCCTGCAAGAAGAAGGGCCCAGCTACACAATTCCCACCGGCAGGGTAGGGCTGCTGAAACAAAAGTGATATAATAAAAGGCATTACAGAATTGTACAGCTCTCATCTGATGACCTGAGGAACTCCTCTCCCAGTTTGGCCCCCAGAACCTCTGAAATCAGTGTAACTATCACCAGCATCTCATCCTGGCACTGGATCACAACATTCACAACAAACCTCCATTTTAAAGTGCCAAGACAGAGGAACTGTGTTGCATGACTGCTCCACAGCATGCTGCACTCTTGTTTTAGGCAAATTTTTGTCTTTTAAAAAATATTTTCCATTTTTAAAAAGCTGTAATTAAATGTTAAATTATAGAGACATCTTTTATATAGAGACACACCTGTCATTTTTTAGCTCTTTTCAAATAATTCCTGGAAAAAAAATAAGATACAACTTTTTGGTTCTTTATTTAGTTACCCAGAGTTATTTTCAGCTTTGACAATACTTTTCAGGCTCTTAATTTAACAGCTCCCTTGTATTTTCTGTTTCCCTGAGCATGCATGGGAACTTTTGATGCTGCAACAGGGCAAGATAAAGCACTGAAGAAAAAAATAAAGTACTATGGCAAAAGGACAGGCATCACCCCAGGGATTAATGTACTGAAACATCTTTTTAATTCTGAAAAACTGACTAGCTGAGAGTTCACAGTATCCTTTTAAAAACAGTTTATGTTAAGAAATCCTGGTTAGTCTTACAAGCAAGTTTTGGCTGAGCACAAGTGCCAATGACTCTTTTGAAATGAAAAACATTTCTAAAGCCAAAAATAGCTAGTACTGAAATCTCTCAGTCATTTATTTACAATTTTTGCATGATCCCTTGTCCAGAATTATAATGACTACTTGCCATGCCAACAGAACTTACAACTCTATGGGTTTGTCTTTAAATGCTGTAAATGAAACCAGGATGATTTTCATGGGCCCAGAATAATTTGTAATTCCTGTGAGAGCTCTGTCTTTTAAGTGGCCTTACATAAGATATAATCTTCATTGACCTAAGAATGCAGACACATTTTGTATATTCACTGATGTTTTCATCAAGGAACTGTATACCTTTGGGATTATTTCAAGCTAATGTATTTAGGTAAAAGTACAATTTTCCCAGCCTTTCTCAAGATTTTATAATGTGTTTGATTTATTGTGAAGTAAAACACTCCTTTTTCTTCTGCCAGCATGCTTCCAAATAGTTTGCCTCTATTAGTCCTTCTATGAGAGTTAAAGACATGCCCTTTAACAGCCCTTTTGAACCATCTTTCCTCCAGCATGACATTTTCAAATTTACACAACAAGGGCTGGACACCCTGCAGTGACTCCAGAGCATTGCCAGAGCTGAGCAGCCTGAAGACCAAAACCTTCATGTTCTTCTTAAAAATGGGATCATTAGGTAATGTAACCCTCAAAATCTGATCTCCTGATAATTCTCCATATTTGTTGTAGGGGAGGATGTTCTGTAGCAGACAACAAAAAGGCCAGACTGGCATCACTCACACACTCAGTGGGGCAAACAATGTATTATAGCAATAGTCAGTGAGGGGTAATTGTACAGGGATAGATGGAGAGTTAAGTCCTCAAAAAAGAACTTCTTATTGGAATATGAAGCTATTTTTGAAGTGTGAAGTTCATTAACATGGTTCCTCTATGGAAAACTTTCTGCAGTGCAGAAACATTTAAGTTGTCCTTAAAGTTTTTGTTCTTATTTCATTAAGGTGTTTGAGTCTTGAATCTGCTCGTGGCTGGTAGTATTAATAACCTGGGGCAGAAACTGTTTGTATAGTACTGTGCACCATGACAGCACTTAGTAAATAATAAAATAAATCAGAGGCTTTGTTTCTGTTTAAATAATATGCTTGCCCTCTGTGGGTACAGATCTTCTGGATCCTGCTCAACAACCTCATTTGGGTGAAATGGAGACTGTGCCAGTTTTATTCCAGATCCTTTAATGTGTGGCACCAGTACAGATAATGCAGTGGCTAACAAAGAACTCAGAGTCCCCCATATAAACCCTTGAGAAAAATCCAAATTCCCTGGAACCTGCACTAAAACTATCTATCAGGATTCTTAATTTTTATACCAATACCCAATTAAGGTAGAAAAGGAAAAAAAATACTATATCCAAATCAACAATTTGGAACATTTAGGAACCATTAGGGTCCAAATTAACTGCCCCATTCCTGACTTCTAGGTGTGCACTGAAAATGCAAGGGCTGGAAAGTTCCTCTGGCCACTATGGAGAGGATGCCCAAAAACATAGGAGAGGCAACCTAGAATTAGCAATGTGAAGGAAACCCACACTAGTTAACTGTTTTAAATCACCAAGTAGAGAGAAATTGGGAAGACAAGAGTTACTGCATTCTATGAACTTGGCCTTCTAGACTCATACACAGGTGCAGAAGCTGGAGGGGATGCGTGCTGTAGAGAGGAGCTCTGTGTTTCCCTTCAGAACAGCCTGAAATCTCAGGAATCCCAGCACTCAAGATACATCTCAGAGGAATCATACTGTGGTTGACTGTTCCTAGCTCACATATGTTTTCAATAGAAACATTGAAAATCATTTCAAGATGGAGACATATACTTGTTGAACTTCAAATATAAGCTGAAGAACAAATGGAGCTATGCTAAATTGGTGTCTGGTTCTGGTACAGCCTCACCAAACAAGATGACACCTATCTCAAGTGATCCCATAAAAGCCATGGGTATCTATGTAATCTCCTATGACCAAATGGGTATTAAATTTATAAGTGAGGCTACTACATTTTCAGTCTGATTTAATATATTTTCCCTTAGGAATTGGCAAAGATGAGAAATACTTTGTGGATAAATTCCGAATATTTTGTTTGTGGTATTTGCAATTTTCTATTTTGAATATAAAATATAAGTAAAGATAATCCCTATAAATGTGCATTTATTATTGTCCTGGTTTGAGTGAAAACCAAGAAAATTCTGTTCAGTGATTTTACTTTTCAGCTCAGGTTTCTAACTAGCTGCACTTTCTGGAGTTAGCAGCATGTTTTGCAGACAGTGTCTGCTTCTAGCAGTGATAACACCTCATGTTTAGAGTTACTACCAGGGATGGAATGCAAACAAGGCCATGGCTAGAATTTGTGTATTGCACTGAGGAGGGCAGAAAGTGAAAGACCATACCTGCAGGGAGGAGCAGACAGGACAGGTGACCCCAAACTGACCAGCGAGGTATTCCATCCCATACACATCATATCCAGTATATAAGCTCGGGAGTCCAGAGACTTGTCCCTTTTTTACCCTTTTTTCAGCCCCTTTCATCCAGTCTTCCCCTTTGGCTTTGGCTCTTGTGTTCTCTCCTGAGACCTGGTGCCAGAGTCCAGCTCCTCCACAGCATCCGTGAGGGTGACGTAATTACCATCGGGGGGAGGTTGGGTTCGGTACTGGCTTTGTACATATTTGTATATACACTTCATTTTCATTATTTAATTAAATTGTTCTAGTTCCTTTTTCTAATCACTAAGTCTCTCTCCCTTATTCCTTTTCTCTCCCCTTTNTTACAAGTATTTTGATTAATGTGTTATTATTCCATAATAAATGCATTTATTGTTCCCCAGTAACTCTAAACATGAGGTGTTATCACTGCTAGAAGCAGACACTGTCTGCAAAACATGCTGCTAACTCCAGAAAGTACAGCTAGTTAGAAACCTGAGCTGAAAAGTAAAATCACTGAACAGAATTTTCTTGGTTTGCACCCAAACCAGGACAATTAGGGAATGATTTATTATGGAATTTACTGGGGAACAATAAATGCATTTATTATGGAATAATAACACATTAATCAAAATACTTGTAACATTTGTCCATAACGTCATTACTGCAGAGTGAGCTGCACTAAGGGGCCTTGAACTGGTCCAGAAAACAAAGGACAAAATTAAACTCTAAGTACCAGTGAATGAGCAATTAAGGTATTACTAACTGAAGCCTCTACAAGACCAGACTAAAATGCAGAGTTAAAATCCACTGCCAATTCTGGAACAGAAATGAAAGTCTGGCTCTACCACTGGGAAGCAATAGCAGCCAGGAGAAAAATGGGAAGGGATGAAGAAGCAGTGGGGTGAGAGACAAAAGCTAAAAGACCAGCAGGATGAAAGGTGAATTTGCCATCATAGGCATCACAAAATGATGGCTGCATACCCTGTGAGTCTTGGTAGTCTATTGTATTAGGATTAACAGAGGGTTTCTTGGTCAGTTATGCAGGAGGCCAAGCTAGACAATCAGGATGGTTTAGGATGTGCAGTTGGAGGCTCAGCACTGTCTGCTGCTTGCTCTGTGTCAGTAGTTGTAGCAGTATTGAGCTAAATGGGTGAGTGAGTAGCAGCACTCTGGCAGCACTAAGGTTGCATCAAGGAGAGGTACACGTGTATCTTGATGGTACAAACACATCCCAGGTCAGCAGTGAAATCTACCATTTATGTCAATAGTAGGAGCAATACAAATGTGTCTGCTTGCTATGGGGGTGGCCAGCAGTCAGGCAGTCTAAGTGAATGGAAGCTGTGAGGGCACAGAAATGAGCAGCTCAAGGTACTGTCTCAAAATAAATCCCTGTGGAAAGAAAAAAGGGAAATACCATTCTGCATGTCTGGGCTGGTGTGAATTCATCAGGCTCTGTGTTTGAATGGGAGCCAGGTATAGCATACAAGTAACTCCTGTTTGCTCTGTCTGACCTAGATCCAAGTGTTGCTTTGTCAGGTTTTGTCCGACACGTTTTGCTTCCCTTCTGTTCAGTAATGCTGCTGGAGACTGGGTGTTAGTACTGGAAACCTGATGATGCAAACCAAGAAGCATGAAGGTTGTGTTGAGCAACAGGAAGGAAGCAGGGACATGTAACCTTACCAGGCATCTTATGGTGGTCAGAGGTTTCAGTTCATGTTAAAATAATTCTTATTTGGAAAGTTTCAAAGGATTAAATATAGACCATCTTCACATGCTAGATAGATCTGCAAGCAACCCGCTACTTGGCTAACTGTGCTTGTGGGAATATAACATCTTCATAGAATCATAGAATGGTTAGGGCTGGAAGGGACCTCCAGAGGCCATCTAGTGCAGCCCCCTGCAGGGAGCAGGGACACCCTTAACTAGACCAGGCTGCTCAGAGCCTTGTCCTTGTTTATGAAAGTTATTTTTCTGGATCAACAGCTATCAGAGCCAAATCATGAAACTCCGCTATCTCCTGTTCCTTGGCAATGATCCCCACAGTGAGAATGCACAGCTGGCACAAGTCCTTCAGCTGCCCCTGAATCCTCATCTTGAGTCTCACTGGTCTGGGGGAAGACTGGAGTATTACTTGCATAAGAGTTTTTAGGGTGGTGAACTAAGCATCTGCTGTTTGAGCCTCTGCCTTAAACTATCACATTGCCATGGATGTTTAAGTTTCCATTAGCAAGAAGCCAGGATTTACACTTGATAGGAAGATTGCCAGCTCTTCTGTGATACCCACCTCTGGTGAGGGCATGAGATAAGTGCCCCTGGTAGGATATCTGTGAGAATACTGAATGCCACTCACCTCTGATACAGATGACAAGGCTGAATAGAACAAACAGATTCTAGCCACAGATGGTGCCAAGGTCCTTTTCTCAGTAGAAGAACAGAAGGTAAGCTTGGTGTTAAAGGTGGAAAGGATGATGGTATCATCAGTGAGAGATAAGAAGACAACAGGCAATTGAGATTCTAAATCCACTAGGGCCTCAACCCTGAGATGTGAGATTTTTCCAGTCAGTGAAGGTGTCATGTCTTTACTATTTGAAAATTCCATGCTTAAAGCCTAAACAAACAACTAATTAAAAAGAAAATCCACAAGCCAAAAAAAGGGATACCAACAGGTAGCAGGGAGGGGAGAAAAGCAGCTTTTAGTCTAATGAGGTGACAAATGCATAAACTTGCCAAGAAGCAGCAAAACCACTTGAGACTTGAGATAAAAAACCTTGAGACTCTATCTCAAGTCAAGAAGTAGTGGAGTTGACCACTTAAGGCACATTCCTCCTCATGCTCTCAGCACTGAGGATGAGGTATCCAATATGTAGAGTTAGCCAAGCTCATACACCTGGAGTGCAAGTGTCACCACAGTGCAATGGTTTAATATGTTGTCACTCAAAGGAGAACAAGGAAATATGCATAAAATTAACTTTCTGGAAGAAGGAGGAGGGAAGGAGGAAGAGGCTGTTACTTGACAACCCAAGTTCAAATGACCTGCTGTTTGGACCATTAACATTACTCTTTATTGCCTAGCTTATGGGAGATTTCAAGACAACATGACAGGTGTGAATCCATGAGATTACAGAACAGCATAAACCAAGAAGCAGTCTTTGGCTTTAACTAGGACAGTACTGCTGTCCTGCTGTGAGGTCATCAGGGCCATGAATGCGCTAATCACCCTGAGCTGCTCCAAGGAGCACAACCTGGGACCCCCACCCCAGTGCCAGCTGGCCTGGGAGCTCTGTATCTGCACCATGGTGGCGAGGGCACTGCCTACCTTGCAGCTACCAGGGTCTCCCAGTTTATTCCACTGTGTGGAACATTCCACTCCTGCAGGTCAATGACATGTATCTGAAAGAATAAAAGAAAAACCATCTCAAAAGCAGAAACTATTGATGAATGCTGTCATATTTGCAAAGCAGAATTAAAATTAGTGCTGTTGAAGTTGACAGATGTGGAATAATGAGCCAAAATCAAATCTTGAAAGAAGTAAAATACATGCCTACAGTACCTTAAAGTACTGAGATTTAAGATCTTGGTGTATACTATTACAGGCAGGGAGTCTGTACAAAATCTGTAGCTATTTAACTACCTGTATCTGCTCCTGTGAGGAAGGAAATGAGATATTAGTCTTCCCGTGGAGGATTCATTATTATTCTGTCATTGGCAAGTCAGTATTATTAGCTTAGATATGCCGTGGTTTAGACCTCAGAAGTTACCAACTCTGGGTAATGAATTAAAAAAATAAATAAATTATGGAGTGCATTAGGAGTGATTTTCCAAGATCTTTTATGACCCATCCTCCTCACATGCTGGTTAGCATTAAGCACTTGTTAACTCCATTTCAGGAAGGTGGTGATTAAACTGGGTCAAATGGAAGTAATTAGGTTGGATTACGCCTGTCATGGAAAAATTTACTGGAAGATCTAAGAGGAAGAAAATTGCCATGCAGATCCCAGCAAGTTCTGCTGGAAGGTATATGAATTTGCTTTTCTCCCTGCAAAAGAGCTTTCACCCACCCAGGATCCCTGGGAATGCCTCAGACTCACTTTGAATTGTATTGTTTTCATCTTTAAAGTTTCTCAGGACTAGTAGGGAAAGCTGTTGCCCCACCATAGCTCCCACTTGTGTGGTCCACTCCTGGTCTACACCTGTGCTGAATTTTAGAAGCATCCCTGAAGATGCTGCAGCTACTTTTCCTAAGGGATCATTAATGGAAAAAAAACCAACCTCTCCTTTCTGGTGCTGAAAATGGAAATGGAAAAACTAAGGAAATGATCAGGTGGACAAGGAGGAATAAATACCATGCCTGCTGGAAGGGCAAACTCTGGAAGGCCAATGAGAGGTCCCAAAATGGAGAAAACTTGTACTTGAGACAGGGTTAGTAACCCAGAAGGCACAGGGTCCAGGGAGTGTGCATGAGAACATCCACAGCACCCACAGTGCCTTTGGGTCTTCCCAACCCAGAGAGAAACCTGTCTCTCACAGACCCCTGCAGCAATTCAGCAGCCTGAGCCTCATATGTGCTATGTGCTAGCAACAGGCTCCTGGGAGCTCTTGAGGTCCAGATACTGTCCTTGAAATCAGCCTCATGCAAGCATCTAACCTGCACAGGCAACCTCTGCACCATGTGTGCCCCAATTTAAGGCCACCCTCCATTGTGCCATCTTGCCACAGAGAAGTAAATGTATTAGGACTGTTATGATTACTAAGAAATAAGAAGTATTTTATTGTGAGGACCAGGAGAGTTCCCTGCTGGCCACCAGCCAAGGGGTTGTTTACTCCTGGTAACATCTCTGAGTGCTCTCTGTGAGCTTGGCACTGCTGCTTTACTTCAGTGAGATTTTCAGCAGACACCATGTCACTGTCCCCTCTGTCATAACCCTTCACCTCTGCTGCCTTCAGGGAACAGCCCTGGAGAATCAGGGCTGAGATGTGTGTGTGTGCACAAGCCTGAGTACATGCGAGTGCCTGTGCACACAGCTGTTTTTATTTTATGTTGAATATAGAAGAAAAATAAGATTATTTATGTTCTAATCATGATGTGCTCCACACGCAAAGTATTTTCTGCTCTCACTTATTGCTCTCTTTAGGCCTGCCCTCAAGCATTGCTCTTATCTTTGGAGACATCACATTTTTTCCATTTGGAAATGAAAATTTTAAATGTAATGGCATATTTAATGAAAAAAAAACCAAGCAAACCAAGTTATTTAGCAGGAGGAAGAGTTTTGCTTCTTCCCCCCCCATTTTATGTTTGTTTTCTTTTGCTCATCTTTCATTTTACTCTTTGTCCTATTTTATCTCTGAGAAGGGCAAGAAAAACAGTATCTGGAGAAAAGGCAGGAGCAATATTTTTTGCTCCCTTTTTGTTGAGAAATTAGAAAAGTTCAAAAGGTTTTACCCAGAAGAAGTCCACATGAAAAGTACCTGTCATTTTTCCAATTAGCACTGCTCTATTAGTGATCAAATGTATCCAGCCAACAAACCTGGGTAAATTAAAAATGCTCATGCACCATATGGAGCCAGCACCTCTTGGTAACTACAAAAGAAATGCCTTTTTTTTTTTTTACTACTTTCTAGTGCTTTACAAAGATTATGCAAGTGGCCTTAGAGCTTGGTTTCCTTCTTATCTCACAAATATCACCCTCAGACTTCTTTTGCTAGAGGACTTACCAGAGGACCAGTGGAATCAAATTAGTTTTGTAGGTTGCACTTCGAAGATACAGGAGAATGCAGGTCTTTAACAAATTGAGCTTTTCTCCCTTGTGTTTCCCATGAGTTTTGATTTAAACAATCTCAGAAGAGTTTTTACACAGTCTGAGTAAAAATTCTTTTAAAATCCTTAGAAAATTTTTCCTCCTTACTCCATTTTTAACTCCCCTCAGCACTTTCACATTCCTTGCTGTTTTGAGGCACAAAATCCCTTCAGCTCTGTTGCCAACAAGACAAAAAGGAAGAACAAAACGAGAGATTATGAAAACAAAACAAACAAACACACAGGATCATAATAAACATTTCTTTTTAAAAAAGGTCATTCATCATTATACCATAAGAAAACAAAACAAAAACAAAATATACCCTTTCCCACCCCCTCTTATGAGTCACATCTCTCAAGCAAGAGAAAATACTATGCTGTTCTATTAGGTTTATAAGATGGATGCACAAACTACCCTGGCTATAGCCTCCAGGGACCTTGTCACCAAACAAATGTTGCCATTAAAGTGTTCCTAGGAGGTTCTTTAGGAAAAGCAATGAGAAAAACAATTTTCGGGGTGTGTGTGTGTGTGTAGGAAAAGCAACTAATAACTAAATCTGGAAGTACAGCTGGGTGCTCTTAAATTAGAAATCTTTAGGAGGCCTCCCACACATCACTGCAGGATTGCAAGTTTGCAGAAGAGTTTTTTTGAGCTGTGCATTGCTACAGATATGCTTCACCTCCTCCAGCCCTGCTATCCTTTTCTTGCTAAGCTTCTCTTGGCTGTAAGCCTCTCAGTTAACTCCCCAACATCTCTCTGGGCAGCTTCTCTCACTGCTCTTCTGTCTCTCCCTCCAACTCTCTTATTTCCTTGTTATGGTTTCAAACCCACATCTCAGCTGCTCAAGGGGAAAGAAGATTAGCACAGTGGATTTCTCCCCCTGTCCATCAGCTGCCCCTATTATTTATCTCATTAAGTAGGAGGAAAAAAAAAAAGTTATCCAGATGTATAACTAAACCCACACATTTTTTCTTAGGTATTTTTTTGTATCACTGTTCTCTGCAGGTAATGTCATTGCTGTTTTACAATACAGGTAGAAGGTAATTTTCCCCACATACAGTGTTGCTTGGCCCTATATCTGGTGGGTTGCCAATTTTTCCCTGTTTCCAGCTGAAAATAGTTTTTCTGAAAACATGGATATACTCCAAGCTGAGAGGTCTAGCACAATATTTGAGAATTCCTTTGCAAGGACTAGTCCACAGAGGCTGTGTTTTGCAAAGACATCTTAATGCATGTGTAATGCCTGCATCTTAAGCACACATTTTACATGCATGTAAACAACCAGATTACATCACTAGATAGGTGGGCAGTTTTTNCCTGTTTCCAGCTGAAAATAGTTTTTCTGAAAACATGGATATACTCCAAGCTGAGAGGTCTAGCACAATATTTGAGAATTCCTTTGCAAGGACTAGTCCACAGAGGCTGTGTTTTGCAAAGACATCTTAATGCATGTGTAATGCCTGCATCTTAAGCACACATTTTACATGCATGTAAACAACCAGATTACATCACTAGATAGGTGGGCAGTTTTTCCAGGCACAGAGGTTTGTTGAATATATTGTTACAGACAACGAAGAGAAGTAAATCCTCTCTTAGTTGACAAGGCACAAAGCACATTTCTTGCAAAACAGGAATCTCCAGAATACCTACAAGAGTTACTGTGCAGACTCTGAGATTGCTGCACACAGGGAGTTATTATTACCATGTTCCGTGGGAGGAAAAGAATAACCATCAATTACTATTCCCCAATCCCTTCCCCGTTAAGGCTAAAATTAATCTTGATTTGAAAACAAAATAAAGCAGAACTCGTGTCATGTTTGTTGTTCCAAAACAGGAAAGATCCTCAGAAACCAGGTGCTTTGGGCTAAAGGCCTCTAGAGGTCACCAGAACCTAATTAATAAGCGCTGCTAAACCCCATCTGTGAACTATAAATTGCTTTGTTTCAATGGGGGTTTTTCACCTCTGGGTCTCTCCTCTCGCAGGGAATCCAGCCTGTCATTAGATGGCGAATAACACGAAACTCTTGCAAACCCATCCCCTCCTGGAGAGACTTGCTATGCAGAAGTCAGTCACCCAGTTGGCATCTTTTCCTCTGTGCACGGTTCCAGTGTTACCAGTGTGTTCCTGGCTGAAACCGGCCCAGGCACAGCTGGAGCCTCTTGGGACCCCTGGGCCATGTCTTTGCCACACCTTTGTAAGCCCCAACAATGCCATGTTCCCAGAAGAGAGAGGGATGCCATGTCTTTCTCTAGTGCTGATGAGTGAAAGAGCTGAAAAGGGAATGCAGCCTGAGTGTGAAGGTGAGGTAACAGGCAAGATTTCTTTCTATGTACACTTTTGCCTGGCAAATTATGATCTGCAAAGACTGGAAACCATGTAAAGAGTAAGAGTTTCTTCTAGGTTATCCTGTGCTACATCTACAGGGAAGGTTTACAGAAGAGCTACAATTTAGTTATGATTAAGAGGTTGCTATGAGGCCAGAGACCTCATATGCTTCATGCAAGAGCAGAAGAGAATCATAGAATGATTTGGCTGGAAGAGACCTTCAAGATTATCAAGAGCAGCCATTAACCCTACACTGCCAGTGTCCCTAAACCATGTCCCCCAGCACCACATCTACGTAATTCTTAAACACCTCCAGGGATGGGGACGCAACCACCTCCCTGGGCAGCCCATTCCAATGCCTAACCACCCTCTCTGGAAAGAAATTCTTCCTGATATCTAACCTAAATTTCCCTTGGCACATCTTGAAGCCATTGCCCCTTGTCCTGTCATCTTTAACTAGGGCGAAGAGGTCGACCCCCACCTCCCTATAACTTCGTGCCAGGATGCTGTTGGCCTTCTTGGCTGCTTGGGCACACTGCTGGCTCAGCCCTTTCCTTTAGGCTACAGGAGAGGTTGTTTGAAAAAAAATGCCAGTTTTTGCCCTTGGAAAAATCACCCCCAAAAAGCATAAACGTCTCAGGATAGCTTCCCCAGGAAAGCTGCTAGCCCCGAAATCTTAGGTTATCCCTCACCAACTGCTTGCACTTTACTGACAGCACAAAGAACTTGGCACCTCAGCCCTTTACTCTAGGCTACAGGAGAGGTTGTTGTACCAAAATATTTTGACAAAAGGAATTTTTTTACAATAGTTTCTCAGTAATACAAAACCAGAGTCACTGGTTTTGTCCTGGCACAGACATGCTAGAGATCCTCACATTGGCCTGTTAGGAAAAGAGGCATCCTTACCTTACCCAGAGTGCAGCAGAACTGGAGATAAAAACCTTAAGGTTCCTCTTCAGACAAGCTCAGGACCCCAGGAGAATGTCAAAGCTGAGAATAAAAAGAACAGAGAGATTCCTAAACCACCCCAAGAAAGAGACCCCTAAAACCCTCCCCACAGACTCCTCACCTCTCAGCCCAAACCTACCCCATGAAAAAAAGCAGCTGTACCCAGAGTGTATCCCAGTGGGTACAGAGCTGGAACTGGATGGAGAGGTGATGGCTCCAGAGCCACCCTTGCCATGAAGAAGGACAGAGCTCTCTCCTTAATGAGGGCTGGAGGCCTAATGAGCTCCCTGCCCAGAGGCTGCAGCTGATAAACCCCCCAGACCCCTCCCACGCCCCCCTCCCCACACTCCCCAGACCCCTCCCCACAATCCCCAGACCTACAGGAGAGGTTGTTTGAAAAAAATGCCAGTTTTTGCCCTTGGAAAAATCACCCCCAAAAAGCACGAATGTCTCAGAATAGCTTCCCCAGGAAAGCTGCTAGCCCCGAAATCTTAGGTTATCCCTCACCAACTGCTTGCACTTTACTGACAGCGCAAAGAACTTGGCACCTCAGCCCTTTACTTTACTACAATTTAGTTATGATTAAGAGGTTGCTATGAGGCCAGAGACCTCATATGCTTCATGCAGGAGCAGAAGAGAAAACTCAAATAATCTTCCTGGAACTCCCTCCAGGGTTTAGGAGTGAAACCAGCTTGGGAGGAGAGAGCTGAGTACAGTTGAGGGAGAATGTTTCTTTTAAGATAGCAAACAGAAGCTGGTCCTTTCAGAAATTCCTCTGAAGAGAGTAATATTTATTTTGGGAGCAGCCTCTGAAACAAAGGCCTGTGGTGTCTCAGCAGAGATATTTTTTTCTCCTCTGGAATACAGACAGTGGTCCATGCCTTGCCAGGATGCTGAGAGTGCTGGGGGGGAAGGCTGCTGTGAGGGGATACCCACAAAGGACTCCTTTGCTTCTCAATACAGAATACTGCAGACCCAGGAGCTTTCTTCAGAGTCCAGGGAGTTTTACTGGATGTTTTACATCAAGAATTTTACAGCAGGAGGTGAGACTTTGCCCCTTCCTGTGGCCTGCTCTTTGCTACAGTGGCAGCAGGTAACTTGCACCCCTTGTACCCTCCTCTGGGAGCAGCAGCCCACAGTAATAGGATCACCCTGAGTGTGTTTGCTGGGATTAGTAGGTGTGTTATTTTTGCAGACTGGAACTGCGATGCTGCAGCCTGGCTGGAGTCCACATGTTGGCTCCTCATCCCATACAAAGCCCCAGAGAGGTCAAACAAGACCATAAACAAAGAGGATGTGCCTACCTGAAGGAGATCGGGATTATTTTTGCTATAGCATACCATTCCCAGAGAGAAAACACTCTTCTGAATCTTCCTTTCCTTTCAAAAGATGCACAAAATTATGGGCTTCTCTTCCTTTCAAGTTCCCTTCTCAAGACAAGGCCCTTAGGAAACCTTGCTGCTTCTTCCTTCCTCTCCAAACAGCAATCTCATCAAAATTTCTCTGTGACTGCCATCTGTTGCAAACAGGACACCACCCCTTTTGCTATTTACAGTGTAATTAACCTTTTAGCAAATTAGCCTGTGACTATCATTCAAGAATTAAGGCAACACACCCTTGATTTGTTCCCTCTGAAACTAAGTAGCATGATGCATTTGCAGCAGTGTACCCACGACCCTGCCAAAACCCCTCCAAAATCAGGGGTGTGTGTGTATTTTTTATCAGGGGATTAGTTATTTTTTCTGCATCCTCCTAGCACGTTTGCCAGCCATGGGGAGCTGCGTGAGGAAGGGCTCTGACAGGTGCACTCCTGTGGGAGAAGCTACGGTGGTATAAGACCTGGCCTTACCCAGCAGTGTGGGTGCCACTGAACATTGCTACCCCAGGAGCAAGGACAGGGTGTCATGTCTCATCCAAGTAGTATAGTTTAAGCAGCCAAAGAAGGATGTTGCTGTCAAAATACTGGGCTGTGCAGTGCAGCATCTGTGCTAGGGAAACACACCCTTCTGTCCAGATTTCTGTGTGCATGTCTGGGAGGGACAAAGCAAAGTGTGCACACCGAGGCTTCCCGAGTGCCTTAGACCTTGGCCCTCACACAGCAGAGCTGCCCCTTGCAGATGTGCAGGACGTGCCTGGCTTATCTGGATGTCCTTGTGCTTGCTGCCAGGCCCCGGAGAGCTCTCAGGCAGATGAGCCAGATACCCCAGCTCCAGCACAGCCTGAGTTCTGATGGGAAAAGAGGCCTTGCCAGGAAAATCCAGCACGCTGGCCCTGCCTTTGCTGCTCTTCCCACATGGCTGCAATTCCTGGCAGAGGCAAGATGGCCAGTAAAGGCAGTAACATCCTGAGCCAAAGCAGCTGCAGTCACCAGAGGGTGAAGGCCAAAGCCTGGGGACTCGAAGCTGCACCAGAGGAGAGCTGCTGCACAGCAGTGCTGTGGCAATGCCTGAACTGGTGGGTGATACTTTCACTGTGTTATCAGTAGTCACGCGTCTCACACTGTGTTCTCCGGCATGGGCTTGTCCTGCTGTACCTCTGGCACTGCCACCTCCTCCTCAAGCAGCAAAATCCCCCGCAAATGGCTTCTGGGGAGATGACGTCAGCCCGGGGAGGGGGCTGAGTGAGTAAACAGCCTCCACGTCACAGCACCACCTCTGGTCGGTAGTGCCCAACACTTGTATTTCTTCAGTACTGAGATTCAAAGGGCATCACCCAGAGGAACGCTGTTCTAACAAACCCTGGGTAGTATTTTTTTTAGATGCAATTGGTTGTAAACTACTTCCTTACATTTCTTTGGATCCAGGCACTGCTAAGCAAAATATTTCATGTCACTGTGGATTCAGATCATGCTTGGCTGGGTCAGGGAATACAACACTTATTTCTTGATGATGAAAGTGTTTAGGTGACATAGTCTCTTATAGCAAGATAAATAAATTATAAAGCTATGCCATGATTGATGCAGTTCTGTCATCTTCTGCACATCTTCTCTGGTTCCCAAACTCTGCCAAGGCTAAAGAACCTGGGAGGCTTTTTAGGGTTTTGCAACCCCGTGTGTACCCCAAGGTACACAGATTCTAATATTCAGAACATTCCACTTACAGCCTTACCCTCTGTGTTGCAGCAACACCCTAGCAGTGAGGTGACTGGCCAATATAACTGAAAGGTTGCAGCTTCATGGATGACAATAGCAGTATGTAAGGCTGCACCATTAATTAAATAATAATAAAATGAATATAGTTGACACAGGATAATAAAGCAAATGAGTGTACTAAAGCATTACACAACTTATCTTTTATAATTGATTACTAAGTCCTTACTAAGAAGATGAAAGAGGAGTGATTGATGCAATTTGCTGGATATATGAGAAATTCAGGCAGTTCCTTAAGGCTCTGATTCTTGTCAGGTTTAGTAGCAAAAAGCTAACAATGCTCCTGCCCCCACAGCCTAACAGGAACCATAAATCAAAGTCTCTACATACTCACACTCAAGTGTTACCCATGTACACCAAAGTGGCAGTTTGTCATCATATATCAAGCTGCAAGATGCCAAATGAGGCTCAGGCTGAGAAGCTGACACACCGGCTGTTTGTTGGAGGACAGCAAGCCCCAGCTGATGCACAGGACAGGCAACTGTCTGAGCTAAACTCTACCTGCAGTGGCTGAATCTGACAAGGATCGTGAATCAGAGCCCTCAGTATTGGGATTTTTGGTGTGTAATGGGTGTGACTTTCATTTGTCCTGGGAAGACTGAAGTCAGACAGCTTAACTATCAAGAGAATGGTGGGGACTCTGGTTCCTCTCAGTTCAAGACAAGGAGAACAACTGCACACATGGGCCTACACGAATGAACTTGTAATTTCAGTAAGTCAACTGCAGTCATACAGTCCCTCCGTAGTGAATTAGGTCATCAGCAGTGACCTCTTCAGCAAAGGCTCTGATGGTGAAAACCTAGTGGACTGTTAAAGAAGTTAAGGCACTTTTCATTTCCCCTTCCAGGGCATAGCACAAGTTGATTATCAACACTAAGATGATTACCTCTGCTTTGCAATACCTCGATTATGCCCTAATTAGTATTGAAAAAATTCTGGCAAAAGCAGCTTAAAGAAGCTGCAGGGGTTTTATTTTCAGTCACTTCTTACTCTGAAATCTGCAGATGTTAAAAGTGCACAATAAAAAAATAAAAACCAGTCATGGAGCCTTTTTCTGCAAACAGCACCTTCAGCCCGGCTAATTAAGAAAGACTTTGGCACGACAGGTTATTTTAGGAATGGCTTTTGGCTCAGGGAACTCGGCTGTTTGGACGACACCTTCAGGCAACAGACATCAGACCTCCGAATTTTTAAACGCTAACAAAAAAAAATATCTACAAAACCGTGGAGCAAAGAACTTTTGAGACCCTTGGCTGAAGTGCGGGGGCAGCTCCTCCACGGCCCGTCTGAGCTACCGAGATACCAGGCAGCTAACCCTGCCCGCCGGCCGGCACCGCACCGAGCAGCCGCCCCGGGCACTTGGAGCTCCCAAAGGGCGGCAGCCCCCGGCCGCACGGAGCTGCTTCTGCCGCGGCCGAGAGCGGCAGCGTCCGGACTGGGCTCTAGGCTCGGCTCAGGCAAAACCCGCCCGGCGCCCCAACACCGCGGCCGCCCCGGGCCGCTTCGTGCCTGGAGCTGCCGGGGCGCCCTGGGTGGGTCCAGGCGGGAAACCGACTGGGCCGAAGGGATCCGTCCACGCCGGCAGCGACTCCCGGGACGCGGCAGCGCCCAGAAAACGCCCCGAGCCCCTCCTCCTACGTCTCGCCCGGGCAGCCACCTCGCCCTGACGTAACATCCGGGAGGGGACCGTGTCCCCGGCCCTGCCCGGGAACCGCTTGGCAATAGCGTGTCGTGACATCACTGCTGAGCGACTGCTGCCTGGCCTCCCTGCGCCGGAAGGGTCTTGGCGCGGCGGTGACGTCGGAGCTTCCTTCTTTCCCAGGGAGGCCGGAGCGGAGGTAGGAGCGCGGTCGCTGCGTCTACCATCCACTGTCATCCGCAGCCATCCACCCGTCCCTGCCGCCCCGCGCGGCTGGCTCTGCCCCGGCTCCCTCCCGCCTCTCCCCGCGCAGGGGCGGCCGGGCCGCTCCTCCGCTTGGCGAGGGAAAGGGGAGGGAATGGGGCCGCGGCCTGATGCGGGCGGGCTGTGTGTTGGCGGCCGCGGGGCTTACGGGAGAGGGGGTGAGGCGTCCTCGCTGCCGGCGGTGCTAAGGGCGGGTATCGCTGCAGGGCGCCATGGGCCGTGTGATCCGAGGCCAGAGGAAAGGCGCCGGCTCCGTCTTCCGCGCCCACGTGAAGCACAGGAAGGGTCCGGCCAAGCTCCGCGCCGTCGACTTCGCCGAGAGGCACGGCTACATCAAAGGCATCGTCAAGGTACGAGCTTGACGTTTGACTTCCTTCTGAAGGCTTCTCGTGTTTTGTGAAGTTAAATCTCTGGAATGTTGAAACTGCTTGGGATTTATGACGACGTTGAAGCCAAGAATCTGGCAGCGTGTAGGCAGCAGTATGATTTGCTGTTGGGGCTTTTCTGATGTAGGAACATCGGCGTGATCCGAGATCGCTGAAGAACTCTCTCCGTGTCCTGAAACAAGGATTGGGAGAGTTGTCCGTGTAGTTGATCACATCTTGAAAAAAACAATCACTCTTAACAAACACCATCATCTAAGCCCTGAGCAGTGGGGCCAAGGCTTTTATCTGGAGTGTGGTGCAGTTACAGATGTGCTCTAGATACTTCTTGGGTGTCAGTGACTTAGACTGCTAACTGTGTGGCTGGGAACCTGGTTAGATTATCTGAATGTCTCGCTGTCTCTTCAGCCTTTTAGAGCAAGACCATCTTCATGTTGTTGAGGGAACTTCAATCACACTCACCAGAATTGAGTTTGATGTTAAAAAGTAGGTAGAGAGGTTTGACCTAAACATATGTAATACAGGGCTGGGGTGGGTGGGATGGCCATCAGGGTTGAAAACAGCAGGAAAGACACGGCTGCTGGAAACCAACAACATCAGAGTTTTCCTAGAAGAGAGCTGTATTCTAAATACATGGTTGTGTGTTGGAATTATCAGTGTATTTCAGGACAGAAGTGATGTGTCTTTCCAAGAGAAAATAAATGCCTTTGCTTGCTCATTTAGGGGCTTATATTACTTAGAACAGAAATGCTTCTAACCTTCTGCTGTTAAGTACACTAAGAAAATACTTGGGGAGAAATTGCTCCTTGTGTCCAACTTCATCTCTGCCTGAAGCTGATTGGGCAACTAGTGAAAGTTAATTTCTTAGTAAGGAGAGATCTGATATCTGCAGAATGTCAGGAATAAAACTGTTCAAACATTAGATCAGTTTCTTGCAGCACACTTAAGGAGTCATCATTTTGTGATACAGATACTTGGGGTTGTATTTTTACAAATGTGAATCTTCGACTCATTTATATCAGGAGAAATGAAGATCCCTCTGAGAAAGGGGGATCCTGGTGAGAACTATCTCAGTAATAATCATCCCAGGTTTTCCTAGTTGTTTGATTTCTACAGAACCTGTGACAGATGCTGTTCTAAAGCACCTCTGTGTTCCAACAGGACATCATCCACGATCCTGGCCGAGGAGCTCCCCTTGCCAAGATTGCCTTCCGTGACCCCTACCGGTTCAAGAAGAGAACCGAGCTGTTCATTGCTGCCGAGGGTATCCACACTGGCCAGTTTGTCTACTGTGGCAAGAAGGGTGAGTTAAGAGCCAGAGAGCGTTGCCTGGGTTGTCTGGAAACACCAAGCAGGTGTCACCTGAATGCCTGAAGCTGGGGGTGCTGAAGTGCAGGTGTGAGCCAGCATCACACAGCAGCTCACAGTGACTTCAGGTACACCCCGGCTTCCTTCTTGGAGGTTGTGATCTCACACAGCCTGGTCTGTTTAACAAGCCTCACTGCAGTTTTTGTCAATTTTGGGTTGTTCTGTCTGGAGTGTCATTTACCTGCCTTTCTGTCATGCTGAATGTGAAACTTGTTTTTCAAGTCAAACAGTAAAAGTGCCCCCTTTCCTGCCACTGGGTGCCGTTGGTGCAGGGCCTGCCCTTCTCTGCCCAGAGGGCCCATGAAATAGAACTGTACCTCAAGTACAGCAGCCTGAATGAAGCTGTTGGTGCTCTGATTGCTTTTTTGCAGCTCAGCTGAACATTGGCAATGTTCTGCCTGTTGGCACCATGCCAGAAGGCACCATCGTGTGCTGCCTGGAGGAGAAGCCTGGTGACCGTGGGAAGCTGGCCCGTGCCTCTGGCAACTATGCCACTGTTATCTCTCATAACCCTGAAACGAAGAAAACCAGAGTGAAGCTGCCTTCTGGCTCCAAGAAAGTGATCTCTTCAGCAAACAGAGCTGTGGTTGGTAAGGAGTGACAACTATGAACTTGCCTGGTCACTATGTACTGCTAAGCAAGCTTCCCAACAGGGCCCCAGTTTCTAATATTATCTTGAAAATAGCCTCGTTTGCAGGCTGGAGCCAGGGCTGTGCACAAATGCCTGGCTTGGGTATTATGCCTGTGTTACTTTTGGTTTGCGGTAACTTGAATTTGGAGAAATTTTGATGTAGCGAGAGGACAGAAAAGTAGATGCTCATTGTCCTCAAGCTGGAAGTGCTCAGCTGGTGGAGGTGTCCTCATTTGGGTGAAATACTCTGGGAGGTTTGATAAGGAATGAAGCTATCATTGTCAAGAGGCATAAGTTTTTCCAGTGGTACACTTGCTGACGTGACTGACAGCTGAGGTGGCTGCTGCACTCAAGTGACTCTTGCCTGCCTCTGAATAGAAGACACTAAAATGAGTAATCTTGTGTCTGTTAGTAAAATTGACTAAAGAATTAATGAAAGAATTAGGTATTAAACCTTAAAGTTCTTGAAAGCCCCCATAGTACTTTGAGTTCACACTTTTAGTCGAAAAACTTTTGTTAATGTTACCCAAGAAATTTTAGCAAGGAAACTGGTAATGCTTTAGAAAGCATTATAAACTCAATCCTGTATGTATGGATTCAAAAGTAAAGTACCCATCCCTTGCAGACCACTTAATGTGTGACTGCATAGCTTGAGTCTGATCCTGCTGTTTGTGTTGGCTGGAAAATAGTTTGAACACACAGCTGGCATTATTCAATACTGGACTTCAGAAGCTTGTTTTTAGAACTTGGATATTGTGACCAATTGCTCTTGTGCTTAAATACTTTCTTTTTGCTCTTTTGTTACATTTGCCTGTTACTGTTCCTGCAAATCATTCCTGCAATTTTTCAGGGATTGTTGCTGGTGGTGGTCGTATTGACAAGCCCATCCTGAAGGCTGGCCGTGCCTATCACAAATACAAGGCAAAGAGAAACTGCTGGCCACGTGTCCGTGGTGTGGCCATGAACGTGAGTCTGTTTAGAGTTTTCACTTCTTATGGCTTAGAAGGGATTTGTTTGATCTGTAGAGAAGTCTGGCATGTATCTGGAAAGAAAGCCTCACAGGTTACCCTGTAATAGCTCAATGTCATCCAGTGACAGGACAAGAGGCAATGGGAGTCAGTTGGAGCACAAGAGGTTGAGGGGAAACAGAAGGAGAAACTTGTTCCCAGTGAGGGTGGCAGAGCCTGGCAGGGGCTGCCCAGGGGGGTTGTGGAGTCTCCTGCTCTGGAGACATTCCAGACCCACCTGTATCTGTTCCTGGGTGACTTAGTCTTAAGTGATCCTGCTCTGGCAGGGGGGTTGGACTAGAAGATCTTCTAGGTCCCTTCCAACCCATAACGTTCTGTGATTCTGTGATTAGAGTCATTAGCAGCACTTAATCATTACTGTATGAAAAAATGAAGCTTTTGATGTTTTTTTTTTTTGTTTCCTTAAATCAGATTTATTGCCGTTAATCACTGGGGTTACTGTTCCATTCCTGTAAATGTAATCTTCTGTGTTCATTTCTGTGGTTAATTGTACTGACAACTCTCTTTCCTTTTCCCCAGCCTGTAGAGCATCCCTTTGGTGGTGGTAACCATCAGCACATTGGCAAGCCCTCGACCATCAGGAGAGATGCTCCTGCTGGGCGCAAAGTTGGTCTCATTGCTGCCCGTCGGACGGGTAGGCTGCGTGGAACAAAGACTGTGCAGGAAAAGGAGAACTAGAGACACAGTGCAGAGCTCACAGAATAAATGTTTTAAACACAGCTTGTGTTCAGTTAATCCGTTGCTGAATTCTGGCATAAGTAGGGATAGTATTTTCTTGCTGTTCATAAATATATACCCCCAACACCAACGAAGTTTGTGAAAGTTCCCCTCACTTGTTTTTGCCATGATGTTGGAAGCTCTTTTGAGCTCATACTCACCTGACAGATCTAAATTTAACACTCCTTCAAAACAATATCATAAGAATAGTTAAAATATTTAATGTTCAAATTACTACCTTGACAAGGGCCAAGATACTAAGAGCTTTCACAGTATGCCACATACAGCAGAAGTTTTCTCACATTAGGAATGTAAATTCAGGCTGTTGGTACAAAGAACTTCAAGAACAATTTGCATTAAATGCACTGGAAGAACTAGAAACCATGTTTTCTAAATGTGCTTGGCTTTCTTGACTCCATATATTTTTCTAGGGAAGGGGGAGATTGTTACAACACTTGCTGCCTTTGTTGCTTATCTCAGGCTCTGACACTAGGTCACACTCATGTTCACAGCCAAGAGCTGGCAAGTAGCAGTGTGTTAAGCCTAGACATTGAATAATTGCACAGATGAATGAGTACCATGTATTGCTGAAGGAAGCCATAAACACATTCAATGTAAATACACAGGATGCAATGCTAAAAGACCCCTTGAATTCACACAATAGTAAGAGAAGCTTGAAGGTTTGAATCCATTCACCCAATCTGAGGGACAATCTTGTTGCAAGTACCTATTATTAAAGTACAGCTTCTTGTTAGGAAGTTTGCTACAAATTGGAGGCTTCATGATTGCATCCCAAGGCACACAACACATTCTAACTGCTTCTTTGGAAAGACTGAAAGCCAGGGTGCAGAAAAAGAGTATATTCCAAACATAACTCCTTAACTGCTAAACAGGGAGCTCAGGCCAGTCAACAAAGGAAGAATTACATCCATTTATTCATACATGGAAGCTTTAACATGTCAATAGGTAGTGAAGTGGATCCTTGAGGAAATACACATTTCAGAGCAGTGGGACAGGACTAAGATAAACTCAAGAGGAGCAGAAGTCAGAGGTGGAATTTTATGCAAGATGATGCTTGAAGAAATCGTGGGGAACCTCTGTGTGTATATACAGAGCAGAACTTAGGATTGCAAGAATCAGGTTGCAAAAATACCCCCATGCTGGTGGAACCACACACAAGTATGTTGAAGGTGGCACAAAGGCCACTGAGACCCACTGGGACTACGGAGAGACATGAAAGGAGCAGCTTCTAAGTGAAACAGTACAGCCAGGCTGCCAAACTACCAGACAGGACAAAAATACAGAAAAGCAGTATCAGAACTTGATTCCTTCAGAAAGGAAAATTACTCCAGAGACTTTAAGTCCAGTAAGATGTAACTTGAATTAAAAAAAGCCACAGGGATATTAGCAAGTGACCACAGCACACGACACGCTCCAGGGACAGAATGTTTCCTCCAGCACTACCACTGCCAGTGCTAAAACTTTATGAAAAAAAAATGGCAGGGAAGAGTCAATAAATATAAACATAAATAAATGTAAATAAATAAAGTCAATAACTAGAAAAAATCAGAGGCTCTAAAGAAAACAACATAAAATGAAAAAAACCCAATTACAAATTGGAATATATTTTCCAAACTGAAGGTCTAACAAGCTGTAGAATAGAGGGTGAATTCCCCAATGGGACGAGGAATAAATAAAAATATATCCCCCACACAATATACCACTGAGTTACTAAGAAGCTTACTTCAGCCTGGAAGGATTGATAAAAAGCACTGAACACAAACATGAAAATGGAACTGAAGTTACCATCAGTTGCTGGCCTCAGTGTGGGCTGAACGGAGTGTCAGCCACCTGTGGTATGCAGGAGGTTGAGCTGAACAGGGTAACAACTCCTGAATTTATGCCATAGAAATCAGAATTTAAACAAGACAGGGACACTGCAAAGAAGTGGGGTGCCTTCCTTTACCACCTTGGCTGGAAAGATCCTGTGTAGGCTTCCAACCTTCAAACAACAATTACGTGGTGCAAACATGGTAGTATCAAGTCCGACAGCATTCAGTCAATTGATAAATTAAGGGCATTTTGTCACCAAAATCTGGTGTATTTTAACCACTATCGGTGGTGCTGTGATTCACAGGTGAGAGATTTCCCGTACAGTGAAATAAACCGATTGGAAACAGTGCCCCCTTGTTTCCCACCTTGGCTGGTATCACCTGCACAGCGCAGCTCACAGGTGCCTGCTGCACTCCCGGGTTACACAGCTCAGCTGCTGCTAAACCTGTAAGGTGCCAACCAAATAACTTAAAGCTCGAGCATCTCCCTTCTGCCCCCTTCTCCTGCCTCTGCACCCCCAGCAGCGTGGTCCTGCTGCCCCCCAGCTCCAAACCTCCCTCTCTCTTGAGAAGTGGCTCACTACAGACACCATGAGAGGCATGTGATAACCTAGTGGTGAAGTGGATGGACATCTGAGCTCCCAGCTTCGCTGAAGCAGCTTTAACACAAAACACAAATCTGAGCAAAACAAATGCAAACACTTCAACAGAAAACACACAGCATCCCTGCATGGTGCTGTGCTTCTACCTGCATAACATCGTGCACTTATATTCATTCCTAATATTTATTTTTAAAATATTATATTCAGCAACCTTTTTCTCAGACCAGCTGTTATCAGCATGATGGACTACACAGCTGATTTACTAACACAGTTCATATCCAAAGAAATATGTTCTGTTCCTGCAGGAATTTCAGTGGTTATTGCCAGTATAAGGCTTTGTTTGCTGAAAGACAGAAACACAGACAAAGAAAGAAAAGATTAAAAAAGATAAAAAGACACATACTAGTGAAGCAATAAAAGGTTTTCTTTAGAAGGGCTTAACATTTCCATCTACTGAAAGACCAAAAGCAGTTTTCAAAACACTTTAAGAGTGTATTGAGAAAAACCAAGTCTACCTAAGCACTGGCATGTATCACAAATTCTTTTATCACAATATAACACCTTCATTTAACACCTTTCCAATCTACTGCTCCACTGACACCTCAGAAGCAGAGAGCACACAATTCTAACTCATGCTGAGACACAGATGGCAGAAGCAAGACTTCATCCAGAGATGGCCAAAGATCACTTCAGTGCTTTCCACACCACCAGCTCGCAGTCCTACTGTGGTGCCTGAAAATTAACTGCCCTCCCATGATAAGTAAGAATAGGGGTGTATTTGTGGAAGACCCAGAGCCTGCTGCTACACACCAGTGCAGGTCAGAGCAAATCCATCCAGAAGGCTTTTGCAAAAAGTAGAGAGGAAAGCAAGCTTCAGCAACAAACTCCTCATGCTCGTTGTTGAAAATATAAGGCGAGTATCAAAACCAAGAGAAATGCTTGGGGTCATATTTTCAGCTAATATAAAAACTACAGGATCCCAAATTCTGAAAGGTTTTAGGGTGATGGATGATGTTGAAGTCATGACAAATTTCATAGTTTCCATAGCAATTAAATTGAAAATTTGTGCTTCCCCCTGCCCCCATGACATTAATGAATTCTCAGAGAGAAATGGTGAGCACACATTCTTGGGAGTTGCTTTACATTCTTCATCAAAAGCTTTCTTCTTACAGTTTTTAACAACCCCCCAGCTGGTAATGATCTACTGGGATACGTCCAAAATTAATCTTGAATTTTTATTTTTCCTAACATGTCAACATCCAGAGAATTCAAAGGCACATGCACTCTGATGGGGACATGATAAACTTGGGTGTTACCTGTTTCCAGAGATGTCATGTTGAAATTGTTTTTCTTTTCAATGTTAGTATTACAAATTCCCAGCCCTTTGCTATTGTTTTGTAATTTCATTTCCATGTCTTCAAAGCCAGTTCTGAGAGCAAACACAGTAAAACAGAGGTTTCCATTGGCTCATCATTACACCCACTTAAAATTCCTTTTAGGTGATGGCCCCTTGCTCTGGTAGAGCAGTCACTGCATAACTGGTGTATTAGGGAAAGGCAGGTAACAGCAGCTGGCCAGCAGCCTGCTCTGGCTTTTGACAACCTGGAATGTGAAAAGAAACTGGTCTAACTGGTCCCTGGACATGTAATCCAGTACCAAGGAGACACAAGAGCAATTTCCAGAAGCCTTTGGCACTCAGCAGGCACCAAAGGGGAGTGGTGCCCAGGAACGTTCCCATGCAGGCAACTCTTCTCCAGTGACTATGGTGCAGTCACGTTGGTCCTTAAGTGCTACAATAGATTCAAAGGCAACAGTGAACCTGCCTACTTTCCCAAATTGAGGGCACCCCAGTTTTCTTTCTCTGTCTTCATCACAGTAAATCTTCAATCAACAACTTTGTTGTATTTTAATAAATTCAACACAAGAGTCCTCCACTAGCCCATTCTTCAGTTAAGTCCACATTTTATTTATGGTTTGCTGTTGGTACTTCAATCATATTTATATATACATAATCTAAAACCTACATCAAAGTCATGTTGACTGCTCTGAAGACCGAGAGAAGTGAGACGACAGAAGTATTCTTCCACAGCTCTATGGTAAGTCTACATTCCCACAGCAATTTTTTGGTTCAGCTTGCAGAAGCTAATGTCAGGTCTCAGACTCTGAATGGGAGGGTTACAGAGTTTCTCTTTCAGCATTTCAGTCTTACACACAACCACAGTAGCCATCGGAAACATTTATTTCTAGAGAAGATTCTTTCCAGAATATTGGCTTTACACACTCTGACATCACTCCCTTTCTAAACTCTCACCCGATCAGCATCGCTAGAAACCAAAACCCCTCCCAGTGGTTGCATTCTTTCAACAGGATTAGTTGGGAGAGGATTTTATGCTACTTCATGTGGATAAGGAGGTAGCATGAGACTTGAGTAGAAGTGTTTGCGAGTCCATGTGGTGCCACCTGAAAAACACCAGTTTCTTCCCTTTGATGAAAACACACACGTACCTGCTCTTGGAAGTCCCATTTCAAATTGTTTGACACATCCCTAAGGGGAGGCAGGAACTGCTGGCCTGTGCCTGCCCAGCAGACAGACTGACTCTGGTTCTGCACCAGTATTGGCCTGACCCAGAAGAAATGGTGATGCTGATAAAGCCACTTGGCCCATCAGCCCACAGCAGCTCTGCAATGAACATCAAGAGGTAGAAAGTATTATCAGAACAAGCTTGCAAAGCCTCTCTCAGCCCACTCTCTGCCTTTATTTGCTCAGGGGATTCAACTTGGTACAGATCTTAATAGCAGATGCTTTATGTGCTGCTTAATCAGCTTCCTGCTAGAAATCAGTTCTTCAGTGCTTGGGTAAGCCTGTGGTTTGTCAAGAGCTCACACCAGGAGGGCTCACACTCAGCTGCTACCAGTGGTGTGTGAGAGCCCGGGCCAAGCACACTCCATGCTCCCAGAGAGATTTCACACAGCACAACCTCCCTCCCTTCAGTGGAGTGTTTCCAGTTCTGCCATCTCACCTGTTCTTAATCTTGCAGCATGACAGATAAAATTTGTGAGTATCATGACATCTTGAAGACATCATCTTCATGCTTCTAAGCTTCTGAACTTGCTTCCAGAAGTTCAAGGACTCTAAAGCACCTATCAGATATTTAAATACAATCAAGTATACTAAGAAGTATCCAAGTTATCAATCAGCCTTCTTTTCAGAAGTCAGTTACAGTGAGATCTACCACTTTTACTCACCTGTAGAAACTAACTGCTCAAGATAGAAAATTAAGCAAAAATAAAATAAATCCAATAAATTCCAAACCAACCCCTATAAGCTACAAGGTATTTGAATTCAAGACTGCCACCAGTAGCACGAAGCTTTCACATCCCAATAAATTCTGAGAAGCCTGAAGGGATGACAAAGCCTGGTCAAAGCTGTGGCTGCTGCTACTCCACTGTAAAATGCTCTGGGTTGGAGAGCTGGGCTGCCTGGCAGTCATCGTTCTTTTGCAGCACGTGTAGGTAGAAAAGGAAGTAAAAACCATTATGGCAAGTGAAGGGATTAAATTCCAAGAGAATACAAAAAATATTAAATAGAAAATGATCCTGGTAATCCAGAGTGAGAACTTGGTAAGAACCATAAGAAATGACAGATAGGAATGCAGAAGTGATGGGCAAGAACTGAGCAGCATTTCAATAAATAAAGCCATGAAAAAGGCCAGTATCTTTAAAAGGTGCATCCACAGAGGTATCATTACAGAAAAGGAAGGTAACTGCTCGCTTAATGGCTCAGGTGAAACTACACTTGGAAAGCATTCATCCAGTCCTGGTCATTGCATGAGAACAGAAACAGCACAATGAAAATGGACGTGGGGATTAGGGAACTGCCTTATATGGGAAAAACTTACAAAGATTTTGCTCTGCCAAGGACTAAAGGGGATGTAACTGAAAATGCATCAGGAAGCTGCAAAGTGTGCAGCTGACACTGCTTAGGGCAACGTAAGCCAAGCCATTGAAGAGCTGTTGTAAATTAAGAATACAAATGAACATTACCAGACATTAAAAATACTACAGAGACAGAAAAGAGAATGATCTTATTTTCCTGCACTGGATGTTATTCTATGGTTAGCTATTGGATGAAATAATAGAACCCGTTTACTTGTTCCCCTTCTATTTTCATTATTCACAGCTTGTTGTTAAAAATTAGAAGTCATTTCCACGTTACTTTGATCACTGCAGAATGATGCTGTCATTTCTGAATTGTGCTGATGTAATTAAGGCTATATCAAATTCTTCTAGGGAAACAGCCTGTAGGTCAGTTTTATTATCAAAAAGTGGCTTCAAGGAATTTGAAAGCTACAAAATAGAGTTGGGTATTTTTAAAAATCTGACAAAAATTAGCCCTTGCTCAGGAGTCTTCTCCTTCAGAAACTGGTTCTCAGTGCTTGTTTTGAGTTGTCTGCAAGTAAGTGTGTAAGTAGTAAATAAAGCAAAATGAGATAGCTGTCTTTTGTGCCACCTGCTGACTTATCTGGCTTGATCACACATCCCCACCTTCAACTGTTAGGGTGCTGAAATCAGCAGACCTCGTGCAAATGTCACTGAAATCCATGGATGCACCACAGCTCATGTTGGAAAAATCAGAAGATCTCTGAATTTAAGTACTGGAGTCTATGCCAACACACTGTCTGTGGACTGCTACTGTAACAGACACTGTAAGGGCAGGACTGAACACTTGCTCTTGTAAAAAATGACAAAATAATGGCTATTTAACATTTTTAACAGCAGGAGGAACATTTTTAAACCTTAGAAGTAGAAGGGCATTTATAGTACAAACCTTAAGAAGTTAGGTAGTGCCTAGATTGGGATAAAACTCTTCTAGTCTGTAATGGAGGGCAAGTCTCAGCATAAATTGATGACATATTAACGTGACAGTCCTCAGAGACCAACAGAAGGAAGGTGTACTGAGCACCCTGGAGCAGCATGAGGCCATATGTAGAGTGTGCTGCTTGTGCAGCTGCTGCACAGTGATCTCTACTGCACCAGTGTAGACTAACTCTAGCTTCAAGGCAGAAAGAAAACACACTGAGCTTTAAAAAGCTGTTTGCTATCGTCTTCCCCATGAGACCTCTTGCAAGAGGAACAGAAATCATGCAGAAGGATGGAGCTGGGTTTATTCCACCTTGTTTTCCAACTACAGTAGTACCCCTGTGCAGCATGCAGTATTTGTAAGACAGTTCCTACTTCTCCCCCAGAAAGCTGCTTTTGTCTTTAGACAGAGGGCAGTTATAGATTTGATTCCCAAAATCTGTGAGGAAAGTGGTATCATGAATGTAAGGAAGAGCACAGGAGGTAAGAAGACAAATTCCAGTTGTCCTGATTGAACTGTCCTGGAGCAGGGCCACTGACAGGGAAACTCCCACACCTGCCTTTAGAAATGTGAGGTCAACATTTTCTTTCCCAGAAATTAAGGTGTGTGTCTTTCACCACAGGATTGAATTTGCTTTCCATGTGGATTTGCAAATGTGGACTAGCAAATGTGGACTAACAAAGTTTAACTAAGATATTTAAACACTTAACTGGTTACTCTGCAAGCTTCCTGATTTATTAGGTAGTCTTTAAACTTTCACTTGAAGTTAAATTCATTGCACTGAAAGCCTCACTGCAATGCCTAGTAACTTAAACACATCCCAACAAAAACACTGAGCCACTTTGCCTTAAGTTTATCACCCTGTTCAACTCTGGCAAAAGACTCGGAGGTAGAAAAAATTTATTCAAACCAAAAATGAAGTAAATTGCTACAGTAGCCAATTTTTGCCCATTTTGGCTTTGGCAGAATGGCTAATCTCATTCTCTTCTGGATTTTAGAAAACATATAGGAAGTTTGTAACCACAAATGCTTTTTCATTATATATATATATGCTAAAATACACAAGCTAGGCCCAACAAAGTGGCTGTGAAGGCAAAATAACAATTACTGTCACAATTTTCTCATGTAATCTAAAGTTTCACTCTGAAAAAAAAAAAAAAGAAAAAGAAACGTCACTGTGGAATTTCATTTCTTTCCGGCTCAATTTCGGCAACATACAGTAGTTTTAGAAATAGAGAACTTCAATTTCCAGAGCTGGTAGTTAGGGAAAAGATTAGAAAACCCCTTGTTTAAGGTTTGTATTAAACCCTGTGCAATCTCATTGTCATCAGTGGGATAACACAGATGTTGGTGACCAACTTTCTGACCAAAACATAGTACATTTACTGGTACAAAAACAGTAAGTAATTTTCTTTTATCTATATGGCTGTATAATCCAAATGTACAAGAGGGAGAAATTCTACGTAGTAAGCTTATGGATTTCCCCCTAGGTCAAACTACACATTAACCACTGTATAACAATCCATGAATTTTCAGTTTCCATGTGTTTGATGTTACCTTGTCAGGAAGGTAACTGCTTTACTATTTATTGGCTCATTTTAATGGAAGACCAGAGATTCCCTAGTAACTGTTCTGAACAGAAAACAGGACTGAAATTAGTGATGGGGGAATGAAATCTTTAGGCACTTCAAGGACTACAATGTTCAAGTGTGCCATCACCAATGAGGTACCAACGCCTGCAGTGACCACTGCCAAGATGCTGTGACAGTAACATGCAGATCAAACTTTTTGCTTGTACAATATCTGCCAAGTACAATTCAAAACTGTTTTGCCCAGAGTGAAAACCAAACCAAACCATTGCATCTTTTACTGTAGCTATCTGTTTAAAAGCAGCAGCTGCAACAAAACAATACAGCCTATCCTTCTTCAAACTCACAAAGATGAACAACATTCTCAATTTGCTGCCTGAAAAACAAGGACCAGTGCAGTCACTACCAATCCTGGCACAGGGGTGTGTGTTGACTGGAGAGAGTCACAGCCTTCAAGTGTCATAGGTTTGACGTGTCTCTACAATCACTGCACTATCAAAAGCAAATGCAGTTGGCAAGGCTGAACTAGAACTTTATACATTTTACCTATAGAGTAAAAAATACCTAATAGTCGTCTCTGAGATAGCCTGTTTAACAATTACTGGTCCAAATAAATATGGACTACTTCAACTTGAGTACTCAGGGTAGAATTTGAGTTAAAACCTCCAACAAACATTCCCAAACATAAATGGGAAATACCCAAATTTACTAATCCAGGTAAAATGGCATTACTAAAAAACTATGAAAAATCTGAATTAAGTTGAGCACTAGGGAAAACATGGAAGCATAAAAGTGATCATTGCTACACAGCATATTCAAAAATCTTCTATGTCTCTTCCTAAATGCATAAGAATGCACTTGTGACTGAATTTTCCTTTGCTCATTTCAAAACTACAGACCTATAATCTGATAAGCAGCTTCGTTTCTATCAACTCATCTGTAAAAAACACCATCAATCTTGTGCTCATTAAATATATCTATGTATATATAAAAACATATAAAAAGTACAAGATAAATCACATTAAGAAACTTTTACAGTGCAATTGTCCTGATTATTTTATTCTTAAGGGCCAAATTTTTAAATTATTTTTTTTTTGTGCACAGAATCTCAATGTGACTGTTGTTTCAGAGTTCAGCATAGAGCCACTGCACAGAATTCACCCTTCTGTGCAGTTCGTTAAAAAAAACCCCAAAAAACTCAAAAAAAACAACACACACCACAGGACAAAACATTCTTCTTAAATCAAATTCTATTTGTGAATTCAGCAAAATAATTTCTATAAAATAAAACAGCAAAATATTTAAATAGAATAGGGTGGGCTGTATCTGTTTTGCAGGGGTATTTGGTTTTTAGACAGGTTCCAAAAAAATTACACACATTCAAGTTACCAATTATCATTTAAATACAGTATTTACTGATGCGTTTCTCGAAGTCTTTAAACAAATGTTTATTCTGGAATAGAGATACCTCAGAATTGTATTTGACTAACCAGTAGTTTCTTTTATCATTAAACCCTGCTTCTAATGTTAAGATTTCCTGTATAATGGATAAAGAGCCAAGACAATTCTCGCTTTCAAGTAGAACTGTGAACGAGCAGAAAACCAGCAAGTTAACTCGGTGCAGTGGCACTCACAAGTACTGTGTGATTTTGTTGACTTCCACTTCACTGGGATGCAGTAGAAGGAAAGTGTTAGAAGTTTATCTAATAAGCTCTACCAAAGAAACAAAACAAGCACACCAAATACAGTCTATTATGCTCCAGGCATCCTGGCATAGCAAATTTTTGCATATTTGTTTTAAATCTTTTAAATTCCTATTACTGAAAACTAAGTGTTCTTTATCCCACCCAGAGACAGAACTGCCAAACATCAGATGTGAGGAACATATGTGAAACTGAAAACCACTTGTTTGTCACATTTTCCCTCCCCATTTTATAGTCTAGGTGTAAGAAGAAAAAGTTAGGAGCAATACAGTTGTCACATAGGGACAACTGCTGTCACTTTTTTTTCCCCCCTCGTTGGCTACACTAACTTGGTGTGAAGCCATGCTAAATGTTACAGCATAACTATAGCTTCAAAGTGATTAACCTAATACCAGAATGAAAAAGGCAATGAAAAAAGATCTAGAAACAATGTTACATCACCAATTTTCCACATCAACCAAGTAATTAAAAGGTTACCAGCCATTACGTTGCTCATAGTAAAATCGACTCCAGTGGCAAAGAATTAACATGAAACTATTTTTGTGGTTGACATGGATAGGCTTTTTGTCAAGGAGTTGATCCGACTGCCGTGAGGCAGGCAACACTGGTTGCAGAGCGCAGCAGATATATCAAGAATTTTTTTTTTTGTTGGTTTTTTTTTTTCTGTAGATCTGTGAGTCTCATCAAGACAAAAAAAAAAAGTTTCTTGCTCAAGAATTAACAGTCAAACATTAATATACTATATACACCTTTGCCATTTACACATTAGCATCAGGCCATTTATTACAAAACACTATACACTTTCCACTGCAGGCGGGTTATATATTGACAGCAATTTTCTGCAGATAAGACAGTGAATAGACTCTCCACTCCATGTTGATTAGGAATAGTTTTTCTAGTTTTAAATATTAGCCAGACACAGAGAAAGGTTGGACTGTAAGGCCTGGGTGCACAGTCTTGATGGAGCCAGTTAATCACTTATGTGCATTTCACTAATCTTTTGTCTGAGGCGGGGAAACTTCTTCGCTGCCCTCGTAATTTTCTTGTGCTCGTTGGCCAGTTCGCTGAGGGTTGTTCATATGGTGTGCTGCTGGGCCTGTATATGGCTGTCCATGCACGTGGTTATTCTGCAATGAAGCATAAAACATTTTAAAGGGACATCAAACTTATAGAATCAGAGAATCACAGAATGTTTAGGGCCAGAACGGACCTCCAAAGGGCATCTAGTGCAGCCCCCCTGCAGTGAGCAGGGAAACCCTCAACTAGAGCAGGCTGCTCAGAGCCCTGGCCAACCTCACCTGCAATAGCTCCAGGGATGGGGCCTCAAACACCCTCAAGGTCAAGAACTTCTTCCTGATATCCAGTCTAAATCTACTCTAATTTAAACCCATTACCCCTCGTCCTTTCACTACAGGCCCTTGGAAACAGCCCCTCTGCAGCCTTCCTGGAGCCCCTTCAGGCACTGGCAGGTGGCTATAAGGTGTCCCCAGAGCCTTCTCTTCTCCAGGCTGAACAACCCCAGCTCCTTCAGCCTGTCCCCACAGCAGAGCTGTTTCAGCCTCTGAGCATCTCTGTGGCCTCCTCTGGCCCTGCTCCATCAGCTCCATGTCTCTCCTGTGCTGAGGGCTCCAGAACTGGATGCAATACTCCAGGGGAGGTCTGAGCAGAGCAGAGGGGCAGAATCACCTCTCCATCTGCTGGCCACACTTCTCTTGACTTGGGTCCTGACTATTTGCTTTTCCCCTTTACAATCGGACTACTGAAAAGTATCCTCAAGCACACTGAGCTATTTGTGTAGCATTATCTGTATGAACATGCATCACAGTTTCTTCATTCCTCTGAACCACATCTTCCTTTCCCTTAGCCTTTTAATTTATACAGAAGGTAAACACATTTTCAACTTGTGGAGATAAAAGGATTAGTTAAAATGGGACATTACTGAATAACATACAGTCACATGCAAAGCAAAAGCAGCAAGAAAGGGGAAAAAAAGGAGACAAAAAGAGGCTGCCCATGTGCTGTGGACATCAAACAGTGCACAGAGTCAACCCGTTTAATCTTGTTTTTCCTAAGACAATGGCAAACCTGTATTAATGCAGCATACTTAAACTTTTAAAAGGCAAAATTTTAATGTTACAGAACTGAATGAAATCCAGACCAGTAGTTTTCTGCAGATGCTCTGCCTCAAAAGTAATACACACATCTAGGAAATGAAAACATCTCATTTATCTGCTATTTTGTAGAGCTTAACCAACCGTGGAGAAACCAGGAATCCGAGGATGGTGTGTTAGTGAGAAATGCCATCTCTTGCAAGAAAGTGAACACATCACACGGGTAATGGTGAGGTTACAGTATGTGTCTGAACTCAGGAGCTCAGAAAGGAGTGTGGGAAAATCTTCATGACTTACCAACTGCTCTGCTGAGAACACCAAGTAAGGAAAGCAAGATGGAGGGAAAATGGGTTTGGGTGGAAAGGAAATTAAATTAGCAGATTTTGAATATATAAAATGACTAGGAATAAAAAATGGAAACTAAATGGGGAATCTACTGATTTCATCTATTCAATAGAAGAACTGGTTATGATTTCTTTCAGATCTGGCTTTCCACTGGAAGATATTAACAAAGCAGCCATTTAACATAACATAAAAGTAGATCTAGATTTTTGTAGGTACTTAAGATTTAGAGATCAGTTTCACAGCACAGGTTATGCATAACAAAGCCACCTGCATTTTTCTGAAAGCCTTCCAACTGAAATTCAGGCTGTGAGGTTTGATTTTGCATTGAAAAAAAAAAAAAGCAACTCACAAAATATTATCTATTTCAACAAAAACGACAGAATCACATTTCAGTATTCACTGCACTGATGACATCTGTCCCCCTGCTCTTTTCTTCAGATGACTAATCCCTGATCTCATAACATTAAAATTTTCATCTGAAACTCCTGATGGTGAAAGTGTCCCTGGCAAAATCAAAGTGTAAGTGTGGTATCTGACAGTAACATGCTTCTGGCTAAACAACTATAAGTTACCATAACTGTTAAAAAAGCTATCTTGGAACTATGAATCAATGGTTTAACTAACCTGTTGATACTGGGAACTAGGTGAATGGGGATACAGTGGGGCATCTTCAGGTGGAGAAGACTCATGTTCATCTGGAGCATCAGGATCATCTGGTTCCTAAAGTTTGAAAAAACTTTAATTTACTTAGGTAAAGCATATCACAATTATTCTATCCAGAACCAATCCTACAAGCGACTATTTCAGATATGCTTGGAGAAAAATACCAGGCCAGTGTGTCACTCACAGCTTGTACTGCAGTAAAAATTCCCACTATAAACATGCTATTGGAAAAACAGGTCCATTCATAGTCTGTGTTAAGTGGTCAATTTCAATTCTATACTAATTCTTTATGTAATAGATGTCTACAGTAGCACAAGTGGAAAAATGCACAGGAGTAAATAACTGTAACCAACAAAACCAGGAATCTGTATTTATAAAATACTTATAAAATGTGTTACCTCTAATGAGGCTGCCAAGGTTAACTGTTCTACAGAAGCACTTACATTTTTTTTATCAGAAGTCAAATGAATTCTTTACCTCCTCTGGGCAGAGCTCACAAGCTTTTGCAAGAGTCATTCTAGCACTGTGTGATCTCTCTAGGAAGTAGCCATTTGATGTTTCATTGCTTTGTATTGGTGGAGACCAATTATTATAGGTGTACTGGGGGTTGCCAGTGTACGGTCTGCGCTCAAGCTCATCTCCAAGCCATTCTACTGCCCAGGTCCACTTTCTCTTCAAATCTCCATTGCTCTGCCAGTGGAAAATGAACAATTAAAAATTATTTTCTGTTTTTTCAAAGTAGAAATATTTTTTTTCCCTTCCAATATACCAGCTATCAAAGAACAGCAGACCAACAACACATATACTATTGTTAAAAGACTCCCTGAAATATCCTTTTTTTACACAAACTCCAAATCTGAAATGAAGTCTGCAGGTTTTCAGTAGCATCACAGAATGAGTGCAAGTTTAACCAAAGTGCTCTTAATCCCATATACTGACCTTCTGATACAGAAAGGTTTGAACCGAGTTGTACTTTCATCAAAGTGATAAGAACTGAATAATGGTTCATTTTGTTTTGGTTGTGTTTGTTTGTTTAGGAATTTTTTTGGTGGTGTTTTTCTTTGAGATTTTTTTTTTGTTTTATTGAGTTTTGGTTTGGTCAGTTGTAGGGG
>VYZU01037753.1:0-19231 GCA_013401355.1 Ceyx cyanopectus
CCTGCAGCACCAGCCAGGGAATGATTATTACTAGTTGATGCTAGACCATTATGAGAAAGGAAAGCTGACATTTGAACCCAGCTGGCATGGGATGGGGTTTCTTCCAGCTCTGGCAGAACACAATCCCACAGTTACACCGTTTGGAAATCCCACTGGGCACAGGGTTCCTTTTGACCCAGGTACATTACACAGGATAAGGTTATATTGGGAATTCAGATACACTGATACCAGCTGACAGCTAAGAAACCAAACAGAACACAGTCTCGACTACAGTTAACCCTTCACATGCACAACAAAACAGAGAACAAGGAAGGCTTTTGCCTTTAAAAGTGCCGTGCCTGCAATCAATTAGAAAAGACATTTAAAACCTTGTCACAAACTGCTGGATTTCCCAGCATAGCCTAATAAGTTAAGTACTAAAATCACACTAAAATGCAGAGGGTGGTGGATGACCAGCTCCTCTTAAGTCGCCTTTGAAAATCCAAGACCCAGCAAATATAAAGTCAAGGAAAACCATTTACCACGTTTTTTGTCGGCAGCTTTTTGCCATAGGATGGCAATGGCTTTAGTGCCTGAGGTATGGGTAGTTCCTGGATGCTTTTAGGGAAGTGGGAAGGGGGAAGAGTCTGGAGAATAGTTTGCATAGCTTGCAGATATAAAGAAGCAGGTGTGTTCCCCACCAGGCTGTTGAATTTGTCTTCCCCCAGCAAAGCTGTCCAGTGCTCCGGGTGCTCCTGCAGAACTTTCCTCATCTTAAACTGTGGGTTGGGCATGAAGAGCAAGAGGTAGTCAAGGCAGAGCTTCTTGGATGCCACGTTGACTTTGGAGTCCCACATCTGCTCCAGGATGACGTCCAAGGGGGTCAGCCCTTTACTGTCCTCTATCCTGGGAGAGGCTCCATTCCCGAGGAGGATGAGCACTGTCTCTGACCTCAGCAGTTCACAGGCAAGATGCAGGGGGGTTTTCCCATCTTCCAGATGAAAGCAGCCAGTCCTGTTGATGTAGGAGTTCAAGCTGGGGAGCTTGTGTGCAATCTTGATGATCAGCCCCAAGATATCTCTCCTGTCATAGGTGACAGCCATGGCCAAGTGGGGAGCAGAGGAGGGGCAATAGCAGAAGTGCTCCCCGGGCACCTTGAGAGCTTCCTCTGGAAAATGAGACAGCAGATACTGAGCGTAAGGCAGGTGATTATGCACCACTGCATAAAGAAGGGCTTCTGAAGGTGAGTAGGTTCTCAGGCTGGCATTTTCCTCCCAGTAAAAATACTCCATAGTTCTCATGTCTTCCAGCATCCACACGGGCTTGTGATCTCTCACAGCCTGGTAGAACATATAGGATAAGAACTTGCAGTGCCTGCTCTGATCATCCTGCAGGCTGGCCTGGTTGCTGGCCATGGCTCAGCAAATAAAGAGCAGCTCCACGGAAAATCACTCCAGACTTTAAGATCTGTGCACTTGGAATGCAGATCCCGGCGCTGCTGCAACCTTCAGGCTGTCATTGCTGCCCGGGCTGCACCAGCTGGAATGCCTGGGCTGATCATCTCCACCCAGTCATTGTTTTCCCCCTCACTGCGGTGGTTTTGTTTAGGTAAGCACAATCCCCCAGGCTCGGTTAACCCATGGCATGCAGGCAGATGGTTAGTGAGCACACCCCACTCTGCGTGGCACAGGTTACTGGAACGCTGTCAGGCTGCCAGGGATTGCTGCACACACAGCTCGGGAGGAGAGAGGGAGAGACTAAAATGAGCTGGGGAGGTGAGGCAGATTTCTGGCTGCATTTCGTGTGGAACCAGATCAGCTCACACGTTGCTGTGAGAGTGATCACAGTATTCCTCTGATTTGATTTTATTTTTTTTCTATAGCAACTGCCACATACACAGCTCATGACAGAGCAAAAAAATCTGTAGCAGTGTAAAATGCTCCCCAGCTGCTGATACAAGTGATGATGTGCTTGGGAAATGAAGGGATTGGGAGCTGTGGCATTGAGAAGGGGTCCCTATTTAACACAGAATGGTATGGCTAGCCACTTAGCAGATGCTGATGTTAAGGGATTGACTAGAAGGCATTTGTGATGTTGAAAATCCCAGCATGAGTCTCTCCAGAGTCCAAGGCAGGGGGGTTGGACTAGATGATCTTCTAGGTCCCTTCCAACCCCTAATATCTGTGAATCTGTGAAAGGGTATGTGGAGTGACTGTGCCTGGGGTCATAAAGAACATTTCTGGCTTGAAACACCTGCCTTGGCTCAGTGAGGAAACCCCCAGTGCACCCAGCAGGTGCACAAAGTGCCAATGGGCAGACCCCACTGCAGGGTGGAGAGTTTGATCCCAGCCTTCCTGGGATGTCCTGCTCCAGGACTGGGGTCAGAGCCAGTTGCAATGAGGGGAGGTGGGCTGAAGCCATCAGAGCTGGTAAAGCAGAGAGGACTGAGGCTTTAGAGGCTTGAGGGTCAGATCCAAACCACACTGAGTGCACGGGGAGGTTCCCAGCCACTCAGCCTGGCTCAGGCATCACTTGAGCACTTGGAGACACTTTGGGTTTCTCCAGTTGCTAACCCAGATTCAGGAATGGCCACTGGGCTGATGGTACAACCACAGGTTCAGGATGTGAAAACATTTGTAGTTACTACAGGTGACACTGTAATTCTGCCCTGGCTCCTGTCCCTGCTCTATTTTATTGTGTTTTTTTCCCAGCAGTTGCAGCTCAGGGCACATGTTTGAAGGCAATACATCTCTTCTGACTTTTATTACAAGCATAGAGCACCTGTAAAACATTACAGACCCATTAGAAATGGAAGACATGAAGGTGGGAAGCTTTACTGAGGGACTAGAAGGAGATTAGAAGTTTGGGAATTCCTGTTTATTTATTTGAATCTTGATGTGTGGCTAAAAATAATGCAGCCTAAATCATGAGGTGTTTGTTGTGGCTTCCCTGCTGGCTAAAGCCCAATCCAGAAAGTGAGGAGAATCAGTTTTGACTCACAGAGAGCATCCAAGGGAGCAGCAACAGTTTTGAAGGGCGAAATTGTAAAATAAAAGTTGTTTTTACCCAAAACACCATTTACTGTTTGAGTGGAGACCAAGAGGCTCTTTAGAGCTCTCTTGGGCAGGTGCATTTTTCACATTTTGATGGTGATTTCAGCTCATAAAGTGATTTGGTTATTGTGAGCCTGTGAGAAACAAAGCAGGGTTCTGATTTATCCTGCATTCTTCTTTACAGTGTTCTGCTCAAAATATTGTTTCTGAGCAAAAAATAAATGTAACTTCTATATAAAGAATTTGTTCTAACTGAAATCTTAGTATTTTAATAATAATAATAAAAAAAATTTATTAGTCCAGGTCTAATCATTACAGAAAAAAAATAATACTCCTATGCAAAAAAAGTTTTGTTGTAGTAATATTAATAATAATTATAATAATGATATTAAAATTGTTGCACAAGCCTTAATTTCTACCACTATTCCTGGTGTTATCTCCTTGCCCTTGCTCATCTGGGTGTAAGGTTGGTGGTTTCTGGTGGCAGTCACCAGCATCTGGAGTCCTTCAGTGGGAGGATGATGATGATGATGATGATGATGATGATGATGATGATGATGATTTCAGATGAGATGTCAGCTTAGTTTAATCAACTATGCAAACAACAAGGCTTATTTTATTCCATTTATTAATTACTCTTGAGAGCCAAGTGCACAGAGGCTGCAAGCCAAAAATCAGGTGGCTCCCATTTCTGGAGCCCCTTTTGTTTCAGTTCCCAGCACCTAGTTTTAAATAACTCCATCTCTGAAGGATAATTCACAGACAGAGAGACCACCATGGCTCTTCCAGCAACAACCAGTCAGCTGAGCTCTGTTCAAAGAGCAAAAAGCCCTTTGCAGACAGTCTGTGCCCACAGGTCCCTGGAACCAGATGCTGAATCTTTCCAGTAAATATCTGAGGCAGCCTCACACTGGTGGTTTTGTTGCTCCTGGTGATGCTGAGGATCAGTGCCCTGTTTTCCCACACCTCTGGGTGAATGGCAGGGCTGACAGAGACTGATAAAGCATTTGGAGAGGCATGAATACACTTTGTTTTCTAAACTGATCAGAAGTGATGCTGTTTTCCACAACCCATAATTAACCCAGAGAATTCACAATATCATTGAGGCTAAATGCTTCACAAAGGAGCTCTCCAAAGTAAGATGATTTATTCTTTTTTTCCCCTGTAAATATTCAAGTTCTTTGTTCTGTGCAGATGCAGCAGCTGACACTGCACCACCATGGAGGTGGGCAAGTAAATAAAAAACTTTAGCTCTGCCATTTCTGGCACAAAGATGACAAATTTGTCTGAACCTTCTCAGGGGTTCTAGGGCTGTATTGTGAACAAGAGCTTGGCAGAAAGTTAACAGCTGTGTGTTTTAGAGGGGAAATGCCAGTGCTATCATGTTTTAGTGATGCTATGTAGCAGTTTCATTTCAGCTTTTGACAAAACTCCTGGTCCAAAAAGGGTTAATCATATTTTTAAACATATTTTTATGGAGTTCTTTGCAAAAGAAAAATCCAGGTTGTGAGGAGCTCCACGGCCTCCCAGTCATAACCCCATAATTAGCTGCTGGATGTTACTGAAAATGATATTCAGCTTTAGTATCAATGCAAAAATTATTTTGCATTGCTAGGGAAGTCTTTGTTTTTGGAGGCCTCAGAGAGTGAGAGACACTTCAAACTTAATATAGTCATCAAGAGTTCCAGCTCCTAGGCTCTGAAATTCCTTGTCTTATAGAGAATATACCTCTCCCAGAGCCAAAGATAACCACCCACCACAGCTCCCAGTAGGTTTTTCTGCAGTGGGTTTTTAATGTGGGCAAAGCACAGAGCCCAGTCAACAAGAAGCACCTCAGAAATGCCTGAAAATTCCATTTGTCCAAGTATGATTCTCCTGAACTTTATTATCCCTAAGTCTTTGTCCAAAGAATGGTGCTGGGATAGTGGATTCCCTGAGAAGGGCTCTTGTGAAGACTCAGCTGGTGACAAACAGCTTCTAGTACCATGGCAAATGGGCTCAGAGCCTGCTGAGCTGCAGCTGCTCACCTGGTTCCTGCTTCTTCATGGTTTCATGTGTGTGAAGCTGGCCAGGGAGGACTCACTCGACAGCAGATAATCCATCTGCAAAATGAAAAGCAGGGAATTCTCCAAGGCTGCTTAGAGGAGAAGCATTGTGATGCTTCAGAAATGCTTTGGGCACGGTGCTTTCCCATCAGGGAGACTGTGGAGAGCTGCCTCAGTGCTCATTCACCAGCAGCCAGGAAAGGATCCTCCTGGACACCTCTGAGCTGTCAAACTGCAAAGACTATAAAGCTCAGAAACCCTGAAACCCTTTGGTGAGATCCCAGATGACAACTGTTGAATTGAACACTAAAAAATCTTTACAATCCAAACCACCCTTCCACTGAATGAAGCCTCTGGCTCATGGAACTTGTTGANATATAAAGAATTTGTTCTAACTGAAATCTTAGTATTTTAATAATAATAATAAAAAAAATTTATTAGTCCAGGTCTAATCATTACAGAAAAAAAATAATACTCCTATGCAAAAAAAGTTTTGTTGTAGTAATATTAATAATAATTATAATAATGATATTAAAATTGTTGCACAAGCCTTAATTTCTACCACTATTCCTGGTGTTATCTCCTTGCCCTTGCTCATCTGGGTGTAAGGTTGGTGGTTTCTGGTGGCAGTCACCAGCATCTGGAGTCCTTCAGTGGGAGGATGATGATGATGATGATGATGATGATGATGATGATGATGATGATTTCAGATGAGATGTCAGCTTAGTTTAATCAACTATGCAAACAACAAGGCTTATTTTATTCCATTTATTAATTACTCTTGAGAGCCAAGTGCACAGAGGCTGCAAGCCAAAAATCAGGTGGCTCCCATTTCTGGAGCCCCTTTTGTTTCAGTTCCCAGCACCTAGTTTTAAATAACTCCATCTCTGAAGGATAATTCACAGACAGAGAGACCACCATGGCTCTTCCAGCAACAACCAGTCAGCTGAGCTCTGTTCAAAGAGCAAAAAGCCCTTTGCAGACAGTCTGTGCCCACAGGTCCCTGGAACCAGATGCTGAATCTTTCCAGTAAATATCTGAGGCAGCCTCACACTGGTGGTTTTGTTGCTCCTGGTGATGCTGAGGATCAGTGCCCTGTTTTCCCACACCTCTGGGTGAATGGCAGGGCTGACAGAGACTGATAAAGCATTTGGAGAGGCATGAATACACTTTGTTTTCTAAACTGATCAGAAGTGATGCTGTTTTCCACAACCCATAATTAACCCAGAGAATTCACAATATCATTGAGGCTAAATGCTTCACAAAGGAGCTCTCCAAAGTAAGATGATTTATTCTTTTTTTCCCCTGTAAATATTCAAGTTCTTTGTTCTGTGCAGATGCAGCAGCTGACACTGCACCACCATGGAGGTGGGCAAGTAAATAAAAAACTTTAGCTCTGCCATTTCTGGCACAAAGATGACAAATTTGTCTGAACCTTCTCAGGGGTTCTAGGGCTGTATTGTGAACAAGAGCTTGGCAGAAAGTTAACAGCTGTGTGTTTTAGAGGGGAAATGCCAGTGCTATCATGTTTTAGTGATGCTATGTAGCAGTTTCATTTCAGCTTTTGACAAAACTCCTGGTCCAAAAAGGGTTAATCATATTTTTAAACATATTTTTATGGAGTTCTTTGCAAAAGAAAAATCCAGGTTGTGAGGAGCTCCACGGCCTCCCAGTCATAACCCCATAATTAGCTGCTGGATGTTACTGAAAATGATATTCAGCTTTAGTATCAATGCAAAAATTATTTTGCATTGCTAGGGAAGTCTTTGTTTTTGGAGGCCTCAGAGAGTGAGAGACACTTCAAACTTAATATAGTCATCAAGAGTTCCAGCTCCTAGGCTCTGAAATTCCTTGTCTTATAGAGAATATACCTCTCCCAGAGCCAAAGATAACCACCCACCACAGCTCCCAGTAGGTTTTTCTGCAGTGGGTTTTTAATGTGGGCAAAGCACAGAGCCCAGTCAACAAGAAGCACCTCAGAAATGCCTGAAAATTCCATTTGTCCAAGTATGATTCTCCTGAACTTTATTATCCCTAAGTCTTTGTCCAAAGAATGGTGCTGGGATAGTGGATTCCCTGAGAAGGGCTCTTGTGAAGACTCAGCTGGTGACAAACAGCTTCTAGTACCATGGCAAATGGGCTCAGAGCCTGCTGAGCTGCAGCTGCTCACCTGGTTCCTGCTTCTTCATGGTTTCATGTGTGTGAAGCTGGCCAGGGAGGACTCACTCGACAGCAGATAATCCATCTGCAAAATGAAAAGCAGGGAATTCTCCAAGGCTGCTTAGAGGAGAAGCATTGTGATGCTTCAGAAATGCTTTGGGCACGGTGCTTTCCCATCAGGGAGACTGTGGAGAGCTGCCTCAGTGCTCATTCACCAGCAGCCAGGAAAGGATCCTCCTGGACACCTCTGAGCTGTCAAACTGCAAAGACTATAAAGCTCAGAAACCCTGAAACCCTTTGGTGAGATCCCAGATGACAACTGTTGAATTGAACACTAAAAAATCTTTACAATCCAAACCACCCTTCCACTGAATGAAGCCTCTGGCTCATGGAACTTGTTGATTCAGGGCAGGAAAATAAATTCTGTTTGTGCCTTATTAAACGTACTGAAATATTCATCAGTGGTGCCCCAAAGGATGCTGAATTGCTGCAGCATAGTGCAGGATTTAAGTTAATCACTCCTCAATTATGGTTAAAAAGAGTCTTCTGCCTACAGTGAGCAAAGCTGATTCCTTTTGATAAAGCTGGTAACTGGGGAGAAGGATGGAAACTGGACTACAAAGTAAGCAAGGTGAGAGGAAGAAAGAAATCAGCTCAGCTTTGAGATCTTCAGTGAAATTTAGAGGTATGCCTTAGATTTTCAATATATATGTCAGCTGGATGCTGGTTTTCTTTGGGTTTAGGTGAAAGCCTAGGAGGTAGAAGCTCTTTGCCCCCTAAAATGGAGGAAAACTCCTGTTTGCAAACAAACTCCTGCTTACAAACCCATGTTGACAGCCACCTTCTGGGGTGACTCCTGCTGAACTGCCTTTGAAAACTCACTCAAGATGCCAACACAAGGTACTGGAATCAACCCAAAGCATCAGCACCCCCTCTTTTCTTCATGGGGTGTGAGCTCATTTGCAGAAGAAGAGATATGGGACTGGAAGCCAAATCCCTCTAGGTACCAGCCTGACACTACTGCTGGCTGCTGAAGGGCCATGGCCCCCATTCATGCTCTGGGGCTGCTCAGCTTTGCTCAGCAGCACATGCTGCTGTTGAGATATCAGCCTGGAGGGGATGCTGCCCTCCCTGGCATCATGGATGGTGGCAAAACCTCAGCAGAAAGCTGAGGTGGCCTCCTTCTGCTTTGCCTGGCAGTGAGGCTGACCATGACAGACTAGTCCCAGGGGCTTCCAGCCCTCAATGCAGCATCTAGTGCCACTTGAGATCAGCTCTGGAACCAAGAGCTGCTAGAAGCACCTCCTGGAGCTCTTCACCTTTCCAGAGCAGGGAAAAGAAACTGGAGCTTCTGACTCAGCAGCAGTGTTAGCCAACTTGCATGGGTCACACACTTCAGTAGCCACCTTGAGTGTCATGAGTGGGGATTCCCACCTCATCTCAGAGCTGCTGCTTCGTGGGGTGTGGGTGGCATTGCACTGTGCACACACCTTGGCTTCTGAAGATTGGCTCAGCTGTGGGAACCACAACTGCTTGTTCCAAGCTCCTTCACTGGGAAGACTGGAACATTTTCATGCAAATGGTTCTCCTGTGGAGAGGTCCAGAAGAGCCTCTGGTGAAGCCTGACCCAAGCAGGGCTGCAGAATAATTGGGGTTTCTATTACTCCCTCTCTGGTCCTTTTCCTTCAGGGCTGCTGTGGAGCCCAGGGATCCTCCTGCCAGGTCCTGAGGACAGTCCCCAGGCTCCCAGGGACTTGGGAACAGCACAGGCCCTGGAATAAGTCTTGGAGCCAGGCTTCACTCCTGCCACCCCACAGCTTGGTCAGGCAGGTGACAACAGAGCTGGGACTCCTTGTTCTTCTGGCAGCTCTGGTGGTAACTGGAGTTCTCCAAATCTTGATGTTGGCATGCTATTCATCTTTATATTTGAATTCAGAGATTTGGATCTGGAATCTGAAAATATCCTCAGAGTAGAATCATCTCTGTGAAACAGGAATTCATTCTCCCAGCCAAGCTCCAATTGTCAGGACTGAGTCCTCAAAATGAGGCCAATCTATCACGGAGACAGGCATCTAACTTCAACCCAGATTTGAAACTGTTGGCTCAGAGGTTTGTAATTAAAATCCCAGTAACACCCCAACTGTTCTCAGGCTCACACTGAGGGACAGCATCTGCTCAAAGTTAAAAATCTGCATTTACACGATTCTCACATCAACTCCTTCTATGTAAAGACACTGCAAAAGCAAAGCTGAATTGCAAAGAGCTGTCTGTGTGCCAGCAATGCCATGTTTATATTAAAGCCTGTCAAATACAGCCCGAAAAACACTCCATAAATTGGTGGAAATATTGAATGTGCTGCTGCATCATAAAATGGAAAGTGCTAAGCTATTACAGATGGCTAATATGCAATATCTTCCTCATCTGTGACAGGCAGGACTTCTCTTCATCAAGCAGGGCTGACAGGAGAAGGGGACTGTCATGAGCAGCCCTGCTCTGCAGCTGGAGCCTTCCTCTCCTCGCACATCCTCTGTCCTGTTTGGCAGTTTGGTGCTCAAACAGAATTTGCCCCCCCAAAAATGGGTGTAACCATATCTCAGAGGCAGACATAAAACTGGTTCCTTGGCATTTCATGAATTTTTGTCATGGAATTCTATATAAAAAGAATGAAGAATCACTATTCACCTCTTTACAGATTGTAATTGGGGTAAGCAATTATATCTTCTTTTTTTTTTTTTCCTTACATGATATAAATTATTCTGTGCTGCCCATTTCTTGGGCCAAACTTGATTCGTGTCTGTGACCATCCTGGATGCTGAATCCTGTTCCCAGCCGATGGCTGCAGTTGCTTTTCTTGAGTTAATCCACTAGAGGGGCTCCCTAGTGAAACCTTTCCCTGCTCCTTTCTTCAGCCTGTAAATCCCCAGCCTTCCCACCACTGTCAACCACCAGCTGGCTATTGGTATGTTGAATGCTGGTATTGATGTGGGGAGGACTCTGCTGTCAGTGAGCATCTCAGCATCCATGAGCATCTCCACCTTTTCTCCCACTCAGGCATGTCCAGGACAGGGAAGAGAAAATCCCCACCAATGTCTCCAAGCCTGGCTCATTTTTCCATTCCAGATCCCTGCTTTAAACTCTCTTTTGCTGGAAAAAGCACCCACAGAATCACAGATATTAGGGGTTGGAAGGGACCTAGAAGATCATCTAGTCCAACCCCACTGCCTGAGCAGGATCACCTAGACCAAGTCACCCAGGAACAGATCCAGGTGGGTCTGGAATGTCTCCAGAGCAGGAGACTCCACAACCTCCCTGGGCAGCCCCTGCCAGGCTCTGCCACCCTCACTGGGAAAAAAATTTTCCTTGTGTTTCCCCTAAACCTCTTGTGCTCCAACTGACTCCCATTGCCTCTTGTCCTGTCACTCAGACAGCTGATGTGCTGACATTACTGTCTCTCAAGAAACCCTGGTGGGACATAGCTGAGTGGGCAGCACTGCCAAAGCAGAAGGAAATTGAGTTTGAGAAGCAGGCTTGGAAAATGTAATTGTCAGTTGGAGAGTTTTCATGTATTTCTGGTTTTATTGTGTCTCTTACCACGGGCAATAGCAGTGGGTGAATTTGTCTGCTCACCTGCCTACAATCTGCTTCAGATTCTGTTCCATTTTCTTGATATAGTGTAGGCTACAATATGTCTTTTTTTTGTCAGGACATCATCTCTTTCCCTCTGCAAAATCATATCTGGGTAGCTATCAAGGAGCTGCTATGTTGCCTGGGATTTATAGATGTGTGATAATGCCAATTGGCCAAGAGAAAATCAATACTCCATAGTTCACACTCACACTGACTCCCTCCTCAGTGGCTATTTTGCATCCTGGATTCCTGCATCCCCATGAAAACAGGCATCCTATTGCTGTCTAAAGCACACACCAGGCAGCCAGTGCCTGCTGGGAAGTCTTGGACTCGTTGTGCACAGGCTGTTGTTCTGTTCACCAGCATATGTCTGATGCTTCCCAGAAACTCTGGAGTTGGGGACGTGTGCTGTCATTGCCAGGGACCTCCCTTAAGGCAAAGACAACAATACAGATGGTAAATTCTCCCCTTAAACCCTTGAGTTTAGTGAATTTGGTGATGCCTGAGCCGCCTGACGTGCAGTTCACATCCTGGCTCTGCATGTAGGACTGATGACCTGTAATGTTAATTTCAGAGTTTTCCCTCTATAATTGAAAAGTTTCAATTATTTATTCTGTTCACAGTTTTCCAGTAAGCAAAGGCAAAAATCAGCTAAGCCATGAAATGCAACCACTAATTGCTAATAATCATCCTCTGCCAGGTGGCAGAAAGCAAACAGAAACCCAGATGACTGCCTAGTCTTCGACAAGCAGGGTGGGAATGAACCAACCTGTCCACGCCTCACTGTTCAAATGCACCCCTGCAGAGTCAACACATGGGTAAAAAAAACAGATGGAAAAGTCTCATGGCCTCCGAGCACCCACAAGGTGGTGCCATTCAATAATTTTCAGAGGAGAGACTCGAGCCAAGCAGCAGGGAAGAGGAGCCCAGACCCAGCTCCCACTACTGCACAAGCAGCTGGTTCTAACCCGCAGGGCAAGCATCACCCCCAGCCCTGTGCCCTCAAAGCAGCACAGCCGGGACCTCTGGCTGCTGCCTCCTGCCTCCTCCAGTCTCTTGCAGGGTTGTGCCCACCTCCATATGCAGCCCATCGTATTCAGATGGCTCTGACAGTCAAGATTGCCTCCCAGCCAGCACAACTCTGCATTAGAGAGCACCTGTAAGCTCACAGCCTCAGAAGATGCAGCTTAGTTTGCTCTGGATAGGTTAATAGGCATGGGAAATGTCCCTGGCAAGGTGTCAGCCCCATGGGAATTCCAGGACAGAAGTTAGTTGTCCTTTCTGCATCATCACCTCTAGCTCAGGACAAACACTGGACTCCAGAAGGAATAGGCTGAGGGAAACTCAGTCCAAAGAGGGAAGAGCAGCAACCCTTCAGTGAGTATTATTAGCAGGACACCCCCAGCTATGTTCCACTCACAGGGAGCATCTCCTTTTCTAGTAGGTCTTGAATGAGCAGATCCTGAAGACTCAGAGAGTTCTTGCCTCTGGCAGGTTCAGATGGGTGGCTTGGAAGCCCCTCAGAATTACCCCCTCAGCCCCAGCCTGAATCCCTTGCTCCTCTTGAGATCAGGGTGAGCTTTTGTAGGGTTCAGCTGGTTTTCCTAACCTGCAGGTTCTCCCTTTCCCTTTGGGCTGTGTTCTTTGCTGAATGCCACACTGCCTGCAAGGTCAGTGACTTCTAGACCACTTCAGTGGTCGACCAGACATGACAACTGTTGCTTGAGGATGCATCAGAGTGTCCTCATGAACACAAACACCAGATTAGCAGAGCAAGAAGCCAAAACAACCTTTCAGAAAGAATTACAGCTCTCTTTTGCTGTAAGAGATTGCTCTTTAAGAGATTACATTGAGTTTGTTGGGGTTTTTTTACCTCAGCCAACTTCATTGGCAGCACTGTTCATAATTCTAATGAAATTCAGATGATAATCCAGCTATGGGTCTGGATAGCACCTCTGCCTGTGGCTGTTCTTGACTCTGTGGCCTGGATGAACACACAGGGAAATTGTATTAGCTTGTATTTCAAAGGTAAGGAATTAAACTGGTGAAGGTTGCAGTGTAAAGCTGTCAGTAAATCACATGGTCACCGTTAAGCAATTGCCAGAACAATGCAGGTAAATGAGCAGGAAAATGGCCATTTCCAGCTCCACTTGCTCCTGGTTTACTGGTAGACTGCCTCCAAGATGAGGGAGAAGGAAAATGAGGATGGGGAGAGTCTCTAAAGCTGACACTCAAATGAAGCATGAACAGTCCCAAGCTGCAGGGACAGAAAAGCAGAATAAATGTCTTCCTTGTGTATTTTTATCCTCTCTTTTGTTCTTGCTTCTGTAAAGATCTATAAAATCATGAAGGGCAGGGGGACAATAAATACTCCACAGTGGTTCATTGTGCTTCCTTGCAGGAGAACAAGAAATGAACTAGCAATTAGCAAGCTCTCCACCAGTAGAAGTGGGCAAGAAATCTGTAAAACTCCTTTCCAGAGGCTCAGAAAGCAACTGGACACGTTTATGGAGGAGAAGAAGCCAGGGCAGGCTTTTGACAGCAGCTCCTTGCTCAGAAAGCCTTTAAGATGCTGGGTAGGAGGAGTTGTTTTCCTCTGGGCTGCTTGCTGGTGGTGAGACCACAGCTGGGTTGCTCTGTCCAGCCTCAGCTCCCCTTCCCAGGCCAAGGGGGATGTGAAACCAGCAGGGCCCAGTGGGAGCTGATTGTGTTGGAGGGTCCCACGGGACCTGCAGAGGGGCAGGGAGGGAGCTGGGCTGCTTTAGGCTGGCAGGAGGTGTCTGAGAGATGAGTGGCCTACAACCACCCACCAGAGACACAAACACAGCTCCTGCTTCTCAGCAGTGGCAGAGAACACGGGCTGGTGGCCACAGTTCATTGTTTGGTAGGCCCAGGCTGGGCTCTGGGGGAGATATTTTCACCAGGAGACCTTCAGAGGGGACTTCCAGCCAACATTTCCATGATTCTTGCATTTTACAGCAGTCCCAAAAAGTGGAGGGGGCTTTCTGAGACAAAATCTGGAGAGGCAATATAGCCACTGTGATCACAGGTGGGGGCACCTCCTTCTTATTATCTCTTGTTTTGTCCTGACACCTTTCCAGGCTCCCAGTGAGACAGCCTGTTACTGATGCCCCTCATTACAAGGAGCATTGTCAGTGTCACTGGGGTGACACTGTTCTTTGTTTGAACTGTAGCAGCAGTGATGCAGTCACATCATGTTCCAATAAACACGCCCTGACCTCCAACAGTAGCTGTGTGAGAAAGAAATGAGCACCTACTGGGAAGGTGGGTGGCTGCTGCCTCAGCCTCCCCTGGCCAGGCTATTCACATTTCCAGTTCAGCATGAAGCTACCTTGCCAAGCTGTGGTCCTAAAGCAGCTCATTATTCACAATATTAGCATGATGTTAATAAAATACAAGGGTACCAACTGGAATACCCAGCCCTCCTGCTCTAGCTGAGACATGGGCCAGGAGCAAAATGGTCAACACACCCCCAGAGTCTCCAAGGCAGAGAAAGCCCCTGAGCACACTCTGGCTGGGGGTCTAAAAGACCAGGCAGGAGATCATGAGAGCACCACATGTCAGCCAACTTTTCATGAAGCATTTGAGCTCCCTGAGTAGGATTTCAACAGAGAACAGCAAGTGAGATCCAGGGCTGTGCTGGGGGAGCTCCTCCCAGCCACTGAGGACATCATGAGACTCTTTGCTGAGGAAAGTACAACAAGGGAGGGAGAAAGAGCAAAACAGGATGATATGAAGACCTTGGGAATGAACATACATCACGTCAAGGATATAGAGTGGAGCAGAAGACTTTATTTATTTCAATGCCAAAGAGCATCAAAGGAGATCTGTACAAAAGGAGCAACATCACCCTCACAGAGATGTCCTGCTGAGGCAAATAAACTCTCCTAAGTGTAAAGGGATTTGCTCTTCACCTTCTGTGGGACATTTCTGTGGTTTATCCATCCTTAAGGGCTAAAAAAAGCTTGTCTGTAATTTTTTGGTGGTGATTTCATGGACTCCTGTCAACTAACAACTCAAAGACATCATGTGTTCCCTTCACTGTCTGCTAGGATGGCATCTGTTTCTGTCTGAAGTTTCCCAAGTGAATTCAGATAACAGTGTCCTGGAGATTAAATTCTTCATAAGCCTGGAACATCCCAGAGTTTTCCTGCTATATGAATGAGATGTTAGAACAAGGGAAAGGCAGGGGAGCTTTTCAGAGGAGAACATTTATGGGAAACTATAAGGAAAATAGGGAATATCTCCCTGCTTCTGCCCCTGATGCAGGGCAGCTTCTGGCATATTTGACAGCAAGGTTTTAGATTATCTAGTATTTATATTGTTTGAGATGACTCCACATTTCTCTGTGAGTTTCCTTGGTACTTTTCTTTATTTAGACAAATCTCATGAGGAAGGATGAGCTCCAGTTAAAGAGACTGCCCCCAGAATTTGAAGATGTGATGATTTTGGACCTGAGGTTCCCCAGACCAAGCAGCCCTGCTCTAGATCAAGTGTTAGATTTCCTTAATACCCTGTGATGCTCAGATCTGAGGGCTTTGAGGCTGCTTCTACTTTAATGTGTCATTTCTCTTTATTACAGCTCTCCTGTGCTAGCACAGAAACTGTAATGGAGGAGCCACAGGCTACCACTTGCAGCTGCAGTCCTGCTGTTTGAGGAGCAATCAATCAGCCAGCAGTGAGTGGAACATCACATCTCATATTCTGGACAGGCAGACTCTTCAAAATGTTTTCCAAGAAAATTATCTGCACAGACTTCTGTAAAAATCTAATTCTACCCCATTAACCAATAGCTTATAACCAGCCTAGGGAAAAAAAAAAAAATCAAGTATAATAGCCCTATGACAAATGTGCAAGCACTTAGTCAATTCATTTATCTAGCCACTAAATGGATGCTTTAAAACCAAAGCCTCCCCCCCTTTAACCTCCCTGGTTAATGTTTCCAGCTGACATGCCAAATGCCTCCATTTTCTAAAACCACACTAAAATTAGCAATGGGAAAAGTCTGGTGGGTCATCTGGGTTAAGCAAGGTTGTTTCATGGAGAATACTGCTGAAATTGTATTAACAAAGCTCCAAGAGCTTTTTGACATGAAAAGGACTGATCATTATTCTCCATTTTGCTCCAACCAACATGGAGGCAAAGACAAGACCTGTGGGTTTGGTGCTGCTGCCAGAGGGGCTTGCAAAGCAGTGGCAGGGGGTGGTGATGGTGCAGAGTAGTGTGGTCACCCCTTTTGTCCTCCTCAGTGCTCTGCTCTGTGCCCTCTCTGCCTTTGCACAGCATCCCCCCCAAGTGAGCCACTCTCTCTGTCCAGTATTCCACAGCAGCCTCTGAGATGGGCTCTGATGTTCCCACCCAAACTGTGAAGGTTTTGCCTTATTGGAATCAAAACAAACTCAGTCATCAGCCATAAAAATCACTGGGCTGTGTCAAACCATACAACCTCCTATCCTGCCCCAAACAGTGGCAGAAAAAAAAGAGCCCCAGATGCTTGGGGAGAGTTCAAGAGAACAATTTGGTATTGGACATTCGGCTGCTACTATGGGCACACTCACTCTGCAGTTGTTTTCATTCCTACTCAAAGGAACAGAAAAACAAAGCAGAGGAAGAAGCAGGGACAGAACAGAAAGGAGCAGAGGAACAGAAAGGAGCAGGGTGAGGTGGGCAGAGCAGTCCACTGTGGCTATGCCAAAGGAGTGGACTTCTCTCAATCTGTCCATCACTGCAGCTTCTCTCTCCTTAGCTTCCCATAAGCATGGACATCTGTAAATAGCTGGAATCAGGAGTATTTTTGATACTAACTTTTGATAACTCATTTATTTGATACTAACTTTCTGTGTCAACAGCATGTCACTGAGAAAATGGACTTTTTCTTCTTTATTTTTTTTTGAGTCTTAAGACCCTGTGGCAGCTGCTGCCACCAAAGCATTTGTATTGCAGCCTGCCACGGGCATTTGTGGTCAACCATTTATTTGGATGCAACCTGCTCTCACTAACTTTCAGGGACAAATATTTACCTGGAGCAGAGCACAGGCCACTGTAGCTGCAGGGTCCTCTTGATTTCTTCTAGCTCACTAGAGCAGGGGAGCTGCAGAGCTCCTGCCTTTGGTCACCTGCTGGTGGCAGAGGTTAACACAGGAGGGAGCAGTAACTTCCTAAAGGCTCAGCTGTATCTGCAGGAAAGATCCCTTTATCCCAGTCATCACAGGGATAGACACCAAGTAATCCCTACAGACATCTGAAGGTTTAGCCTGCTTATCTGATGGTGAGAGGTCAGGCAGCAGGACTGATAGGGCTATGTGTTGATCATAACAAACGTGACTGCTTTGCAAAGAGACACACACACACCCCCCCAAGGGCTTTCTTCAAAATGCTGTCAGATCAGAATATAGATTCTTGGGAAAATTAGGGTTTTCATAATAGATCATCTCCTGTCAGGATGCTGTTAATCCCCCACAGACAAAATAGCCTGGAGATATTTTCTTAGAGAGCTTCTCAGATGTCATCTTGAAGGGTTAAGCTGATGAGTGCAACTGTTAGGAAGGAAACTCTCCCCACCAGGCACAGTTGGTACCCACTGGGAGCCAAGGTCTAGCCCAACCTCCATGGCTGGGGACACGAGCCAAGCGTGGGCTGACAGGCCAGCTGGTGCTCCTGGCCTTCCTCAATGAAAGAGCTGGGTTATCCCTGCCTTCCCTTGCACCAGGCATCCCATCAGCTCTGCAGAGGAAAGCACCTGCTGACCCACCCTCAGATTTGGCTGACCCTGGCCAATGGGTTCCAGATTTCCTAGGGGAACAGTTGGACAAAGAGCACGAGAGCTGTTTCCTCAGCAACCCAGGCTGAACTGTCCTTTTTCCCACAGGAGTGCTGGCCACTGGCACAGGGTGCCCAGGGAGGTGGTGGAGTGTCCTGGCTCCCTGTAAGCAGTTGGCTGCTTGGTCCCTGCAGTGACTAATCCCTGACCTGGAGTCTCCATAGTTGTCCCTGTCCCCACTGTGGGGGCATCTGGTATCCCCTGGACTGAGTTATTCAGCATCAATCACTTGATGGTGGCAGCTGGCAGTCAGCAGTTCCATGGAGTGTTCCTTACAGCCACCAGCACTTCATCTTCCCTACAAACATCTGCAAATTACCCTCTTCCAAATGCCCCCTTTCAGCTGCTCTTCCATGGGATGCTGAGAGCTGCAGCTGACCCCACAGAGCCCATGCTCTCTTTTTCCCCTTCCTTTTGCTTCCCTCTCTGAAATAAAGGATGCTAGATCCCACCCAACATGATTCTTCAATGCTGTTTACTCCCAATCTGTGTTGTTTCCATTTCTATGCCTACAAATACAAGCTACTCCTGGAGCCCAGTCTGAAAGAAAATATCCCAGCATATGGTTGGCAAAGGCAGTGTGCTCAGCTCTTGTCTCTAAATCCTGTTCCCAGCACTTCTTCAGGGACTCAACACAGATCAAACGTGCCAGGAAATTTCACTGCATTGGAAGGATCTGAATATCATCCCTCAGAAAAGTGGGAGCATGAAAAAGCAACTGAATAACCAAGAGCAGTTCACTGTGTGGTGCAAAGGGCAATTACACTTGGAAATGGTTAAAACCCAGCTCTAGGTACCAAAGTGACTCCTGAACCCTTTAATCCCTTTGTCAGCAGCAGCTGATGGTGTTTGAATAAACATCTGCTGGAGGTGTGAAGGAGAGTCACCAAACCTAAACCTGAGTGCAAGACTTCAGGGTTTCCCAAGATTTATGATCAAACACTCTCAGATTCCAAACCCTCTCCCTCAGGTTCTACTGATGAAGTTTCTTTTTTATTTACTTTCTCTTTGGATGGTGAGTCTTGAGTTGGGGTGATTTTCACTGCTGAGGTTTGCTGCCCAGCTGCTAAGAGTTCTTCAGGCCTTGGTGCAGCTCTTGAGTTGGTTTCAGTGGCAGCCTCATGTTTTTGTGGCAGGCAGGCACTAGTCCTGCTCCACGACAGCAAATCTGAGCTGGCAATGCAGGATCCACCTCTCCAGCCTACTGCAAGACACTACTGTTTGATATTAAGACCCCATAACCCAAGAAGCTGGAAATATTTTGTATTTTTTTTCATAACAAGCTCAGTTTTTCATATTTTCATGTACAGTGGGGAGCTTCTCACTGCACCATAAAAAAACCACAAACAAAAACACCCCAAACTAAAAAGAAGACAAGTTGTCCTCATGGACCTTTTCTTTTTTTCATCCAGTGTACCATGAGTAAGTTTGATGGGGCTGGAGATTGAAGCCTCTTATTGGAAAGCAAATGCAAAGCCCTGCCAAAGCCAGCAGTGACTAATCCACTCCAATAATTACTCATGGGC
>VYZU01037755.1:0-16281 GCA_013401355.1 Ceyx cyanopectus
ATTACTGACAAATGTTATTACTGCCACATTGGAGCAAGTTGATTGCAAAGGTGGAGCAGCACAAATCAGGTGCAGGAACACAAGGGTGGGCACTGAGACTCAACCTCCTCAGCCAGCCATGAGTCTGCAGAGCCTGTTCCCCAGGCACTGCCCAAGCTGCCACAGGCACAGGGCACCCACCTGCAGAGATTCCACTTCCTGCAGCCAGTCCTTGGCCTTCTGCACCGCGTCCTTCAGCGCCAGGCCGTGGGGCAGGTAGGCCGGGATCTCCTCCATCTCCTTCAGCGCCGCCGTCAGCCTGCCCAGCGACTGCCGGGGCCTGAGGGGAGAGAGCAGCTCCCTGTGGGCATCTCCCACTGCACAGGAACCAGGGGTACCCCCCTCATGGAAACCCCCTCCCCCGGCCTCCCCACCCCCGCCGGGGGCACCGCGAGCGGCGGCAGAGGCGGGAGCTGGGACACACACACACGGGTCTGCTGGAGTCCCGTGGATCCCCCCCGGAAACAGCCACACGTGGGGGGATTTGACATGAACTGCTGAACACACCACGGCCCAGACCAGCACCGAAGAGGTTCTGAGCTGGGAGGTTCCACAGAAACAAAGTTGGGCTTTTCTGGGTTTCACATCCGCTTGGGATGTTTGGAAAGGTACAGACCCAGCTCCAGCTTGGAGGCCAAACCCAACCCTGAGCCACTTTGTGCTTTCTGAGTCCTTGTTTTAAACAGCATGCGCTACTGCTACTGGGTAGGAAACACTCCAAACTATGGAGTTTTACACCCTGGTAACTATGAGGCTGGGGGAAAAAATAAAACATAAAAAAAATGATATAAAAAAAGAAGGAATCCTGAGGGAAGAAACTTTGCACACAAGTTTGTGCCACCTTTCTAGACTTCAGTAGACTCTGCTGTCCCCCTTTTTGCTTTCTAAAGCAGAAGGTGAAAGCAATGAGCTATTTTCTCCTTACTAAGGATGTGTTTCATTTCTTTCTCCTGTGCACCAACTAATCTGGAAACATCTCAATGTCAGCAACTGCATATCATGAACTGGCCCTTTGCTGTATCCAAGCTGGACACACATCTCCAGCCTAACCCCGGGGGAGAGAAGAAGGTGGAAAGGGAGAAGTGTCTTTGGCTCCTTCCAATTTCCACAACCCTAGTGGAGCGACACAAACCCTGCAGGGCAGGGCCAGTGTAAAAACACCCCCCACCCCCCACCTTCCTCCTGCAGCCCTTTCCCTGGGGATGGGATAAACAGGAGAGAGGCCCCGGTGGGACTGCCACGCTCCACGCCCTGGCCTCTACCTGGCCTTGATCAGGTTCCTGGCTTTGTCGTCCCAGTGCTCGGACACGGTGAGCAGCTCCTGCAGCTTGGCCATGGCCCTCTCCACGGCGGGGTAGGGAGCCAGCCCCACGCCGGAGTCGATCAGTCGCCGCATGGCGTCCAGCGTCAGCGAGCCGCGGGCCGGGGGGGCCTCCTGCTCCTGCTGCAGCTGCTGCAGCTGCTGCACCTGCTGCACCTCCTGCAGCCAGCGCGCCTGCTCCAGCCGCGTGCGCAGCGCTCCCAGCTGCGGCAGCTCCACGTCGAACTCGAAGCTGACGTCCAGCAGCTCCTGCAGCTCCGCAGCACTGGGCAGCTCCTGCGCCAGCAGCCGCTCGCTTTGCTGCTGGAAAGATTCCACCCGCTCCAGCAGATCCTGGGAGGGAGACACGGGGGAATGAAGGGGAAGGGAATTCCCGCCCGGATGAGCGTCCGGGGAGATGAAGAGCAGCAGCCGCGCGGGGGTTCAGCGATGCACGAGGGGAACTGGAGGTGGTGACATCTTCACCCATTTCACCACCCCTGTGCACCAGCTTCTGCACGAGCTTTGGGTCACAGAACGTGAGTGAAGGGGCTGGAGCATCTCTGTGAGACTGAGGGAGCTGGGGTGTTGAGTCTGAAGAGGAGCAGCCTGAGAGGGGAGCTGCTGGATGTCTGTAAATATCTGAGGGGGGGGTGTCAGATGGAAGGGGCCAATCTCTGCTCTGCAGTGCCCAGCACCAGGACAAGGAGCCATGGGGATCAACTGGAGCAGAGAAGGTTCCATCTCAGCATGAGGAGGAACTTCTTTAGTGTGAGGGTGGCAGAGCCTGGCCCAGGCTGCCCAGAGAGGCTGTGGAGTCTCCTGCTCTGGAGCCTTTCCAGCCCCCCCTGGCTCTGTTCCTGTGTGGGCTGCCCTGGGTGCCCCTGCTCTGCCAGGGGCTTGGACTCTGATCTCCAGAGCTCCCTCCCAATCCCTCCCATTCTATGATTCTATGAATTCCACTCCAAACTCATCTGAACTAAGAGACAAGTGCCCAAAAGAGGTCTCAGAACAGCAGAAAGTTCAGGAATGAGTAAGGCTGAAGAACAGCAAGGTTCACATCAAGAATCTTTCAGAAGGCTGGGAGAGGCACAGAGCTTCTGGGGTTAATTTCTGCTGCACTGCTGGGGATTTTGAGAGCTGGACCACACCAGGCTCAGTCAGCCACAGGCACTCTGCTCTGATGCAGTGCAGCACCTTCTCTCTCCATATGTTCAACAGCTAATTACCCCCAACAGGTTCCCTGTGGCTGTTTGCACCTCACCCAGGATAATGGGCAGAGGAGCCACATTAATCTCACTGCAGAAGCTGGAAATGCTCTGGATCTGGCCATGCTGCCCAGTGCTGCCAGGACTGGCTGAAACACTGCTCCTGCCCCAAGTTCTTTCTTCCAAGCTGCCACCTTGGCATTTTGTCAACGAGGCTGTTTGGCCAGGGGAGGCAACCTCACCCAGAATGGCAAGAAAAGTCTTTTTTAGAGGTTTATTCAATTGTGAACCAGCCCCCAGTGGCTGTGTTGTCATTCACATGAACAGCCTCCTTTGCACGACTCTGTGTCATTTGGGGTTGTTGAGGATGCTATAAAAGAACACCCTGACCATATGTGTTTGATATTTCCCTCCTCAAAAACACCAGATGGAGAGGAACTGTTTCCATGCCTGGCATTTCTGACTCCTGCTTTTTTAAACCATCAGATAACTTCAGAGTTACGAGGCTACAAACAAATAACTGTAAATAGGATTACACAAAATCTGATTTACACACTCCAGGCATGATAAAGCTTCAAAAAGCTGAGCTGAAATGGTCTGTTCTGATCCCAGCTACACAACAGTGTCTGGTGTCTTTCTTGGTGTTGTGTGGACACTTAAGAGAGAGTTCAGGGGCTGGATGTGGCACCTCCTGCTTCTAAGAGTCACAAATATGACAGCCCTTCTCCTTGAAGACAGGAATTGCATCTGCCCAGGATTCATGTTTGGGGTTTTTTTTTGTTTGCCTTTTTTTTTTTGGCCCACCCTTTGGGATGATGTGCAACATTTTCATCAATCCTGAAACCAAATCTGGAATTAGTTTTGACTTGTCTGGGGGCTCATCAGCACCTGGAGGCAACTCTGGTGCTGGTCGATGGCTGTGGGAGACAAATGTAAGTCACTGCCAGCAGCCTGTGCTCTGGGGTGTTCCCTGGAAGGTGGGTTGACAGCACAGGGAGGATCCAGTTAGGAGGTTACGAGGAAGCTGGTTCTGGATCACCAAGGGAGGGAAGTGGTACAAGTGGGAGAACTGCCACTCAGAGCACTGGGGAGTTCCCAGCACTCTGAGACACCAGTGAACAGCCCCCAAACTTCTAATCCAGTCACCTGGCTCATCCTGCTGCTTCCTTTGCATTACTTTGTGCAACACAAATGTTTAGATTCCTTGATGCAGTATAAAAACCTACGGACCATGAACATCAGAGCTCCCTTCCCAGCACGCCAGTGACCCAGAGCTGCCACCTGAAACCTCTAGGGGCAAGTAGTGAACCAGGAGGTGAATGCAGCACCCAGCCAGCCCTTGGACACTCCAGTTCTCCCCTGGGCTGTCCCCAGTTACCTTCAGCAAGGGTGTCTGGGAGAGGACACAGGGCAGGGCGTAGAGCTGCCTCACGAACAGCCGCAGCTCCGTCACACTCAGCTGGTTCTGGCACTTCCCTCCTCCAGAGCGGTACCTGCAGATCACACACAGCTCACAAACAACCCCACCAAGCAGCCACCCACCAGCTGAACTTCTCCAGCATCTGCTGCTGCTGTTGTCCCAGTGAAGCTTCACTCACAAATGACAATATTCACAAGGATCCAACGGCCCGGGGCTGGTGGCTGTGGGAAAACCTCAGGCAGCTACAGCAGAAGGAGATCTTGTTGACAACTCCCCCTCACACTGAACAGTTTTCTGGAACAACTGCTCAGCCTTGGAAGAGCAGTGGTTATTATGGCACCAAATTAAGCCCTTTTCCAGAAGCACAAAGCCCTGTTGCAAGAGCTATTGTGGGGAGCTCTCCCCATGCCCACGCTGAGAGAGAACAAATCCCAGCTCTGAAAGGGTTTCTATTTACAGGTCCTGCTGGCCCTCCTGAACAATCCTCGTTAGGCTGAAATCATCATTTTCATTTTTCTTTCAAAGCTTTGTATCAAACGAGTGGCTTAGAAGTGTTAACAAATTGGCTAATATTAAAAACCTCTCTAAACTCAAGCCAACATTAACTAGGTCTGAGAACCCTGAACAGAAAGGAAAAAGCTCTCACAATGCTGGCTCCAGTGTAATCCACAGGATGTCAGTCACACAAAAGAGGAAAACAACATCCCAGCAGGATATGGCAGCATGACTGGAATGTGACCACTATACAATCAATGCTAATTGCCATTCTTCATTAAAAATTGGTATTTTTTACAGGATAGGCAAGATCACATTGGGAGTTCTAAAATCCATAGTGAGCTGAACAATAACCTGAATTCAGCCTCAGGGACAGCACGGGCTGGTTCTTGGTCTGCAGGGGCTTCTTATTTTTTGGGAAGATCTGCAATACTTCCAAGAAAAGGAAGTTTTTTTCTGTACATACATGTGTCTGCACAGACACACATCTAGAGTCTACACTCTCACAAGAATCCAGCCCATCTGTGTTTCTTCAGGTACTGCAGAGAAGATGAGCAGGAGTCATGGGATTTACTCTAAGAGAATATTTATCATTTATTTTGGTCTTTTCTCCTCAGAACTGTTTTATATAGGGGAAGATCCTTGAGTATCCCTGACTACAAAGCTGAACAGGGATGACCTTTCCAGTGGAGTCAAATCTACTGCTTGATTTTCCATACATTAGGTAGAGCTCAGAATCCTTCCTAACCCACAAATGTCTGTTTGGCTTGCTGAAGGCTGCCCAGCATCCTGCAGACACATGAACCTCATGGAGATGAAACTGCATCTCATCTCACATCAGAAGAGAAGGATGTGCTTGAAGTCTTGATAGTTTATAAGCACTTTTCCCTGCAATCTTTTAAGGAAAAAAATAAAATATATCAAATTGCATGGGGGTTTGAAACTCTAATTGTGAAGATGTGCAACTGGGCTTCTCCCAGAAATATGCCAAAAAGAGATCAAAGGAGAAACCATGAGAAAAGAGCTAAAAGCACTTGTAAAGCAAAGGAGAAATGCAATCCAGGCACTGCCTGGGTCCTGTGCAGTGTGACCCTGGGGGGATATTCCCCAGGGTTAGGCTGCTGAAGGATTCTCAGAAGAGCTCATCTGGCACAGAACATCTGGAAAGGGCCTGGCTGCTGCTCCAAGTTCTTCAGAAGAAGATCTGAGCAAATACCAAGGACAGGAGAACACAGACTGGGGATGGTAGGACAAGAGGAGATGGCTCAACACTCCGTGGAGAGAGGGAGAGTGGAGAGTGTAGCAGTGCCAGGAATCCCTGGATGGGGGGTACCCCTCTGGAGCAGTCCTGTCTGGTGGGAGGGCTGAGGTTCCCATTTCCTCTGTAATATTTTTTACATTGCTGTGACAGGGGCTCCATCCTCTTGTGTTTGCAAGACAGAGAAGGTGAATTTTTATCAAGTCCCCAGTACAAAACCTTACAGAAGGATCACTAGGAAGGGAGAGCACAACCAGCACAGACTGCTCTGACAAACACCACGTGGTTCAGAGCAGCAGAAACAGGTAAAACTGTCCAGATGGGACAGAAGAGAACCAGCTTTTCCTCAAGTACTTCACACTTCTCAGGCCTGTTGGACTTGGGCAATATTGTTATCCATGTTGTCACACTCAAGACCCTGGGAGTTACTCTGGCTGGAGAACCTACAACAGAAGATGGTCATTTGTGACCCCTGAGAGGAAGACCAGTAGGTAATAAGAGTCACCATCTGATGCAATGAGATCTGTCCTTGTCCTTCTGGATCTTCCAACTCAACTTTCAATTCATTGCAGCTTTGGGAGGTGCCAGCAGGACCAGTTCACAAGAATGGACTGCCCAAAGACTGCCCTGGCTTCACATTCCTCCAGCAAAGAACCTGTCCAGAAGGTTAGATCTAACCCTTAGGAAGAGTTCTCAGGCAGTATTCCCACCAGCAGCAGCTCAGGGAGTTCAGATAACACACCTGACAACACATGTACCTTTTTGGGGTTACTTTGTCTGGAAATAACACACCCATTTTTTCTTTTGAGGAAACATTAGAATGAATTTAAAGCCCACATGTCACACACAGAGGAAGAAGAGATTGAAAGCTCAGGATGGTTCACTCATCACACCCAGTAAAGGTGACTCTGCCTGAACAAGATGGCTCTCTTGAGAAGACAAGAAGATTAATTTTGAAGCCTTACAGAGCACTGGCATCCCTCACTGGCCACCAGCATCTGTCTCTGGGGGCTCAGAGTGGCTGCAACATTTACCTTGTTTGCCTTTTGCCATTGAGAAGCTGCTGTGCAACTGAGGCACATTTGTCTGCATCCTGGGTAACCAGCCTGAGGTGTCTCAGCAGGTCGTTGTCTGGAAACTTCTTCAGTTCTGATTCTTCTATCAAAGCCTTAAAACTCATGAGACCTTTTGGGAGAGAAGCCAGAGTTAACAGAAGCCCATCCCAAAAAACAATGGGTTTTAAATGGTAAGGCTGAGTAATGCAACATGTTCAATACACTGGGCTCATCTGCAGCTACACTCTGGGCTCAGCTGCAGCTACACTCTGGGCTCAGCTGCAGCTACAGTCTGGGCTCAGCTGCAGCTACACTTTGGGTTCAGCTGCAGCTACACTCTGGGCTCAGCTGCAGCTACACTCTGGGTTCAGCTGCAGCTACAGTCTGGGTTCAGCTGCAGCCACACTCTGGGTTCAGCTGCAGCTACACTCTGGGTTCAGCTCAGCTACAGCCATACTCTGGGTTCAGGTGCAGCTACACTCTGGGCTCAGCTGCAGCTACATTGTGTGGCAAAGTGATTTTCAATCCTGGCAGGGCCATCCTAGGATGATTTCTGGGACTGTAGCAGTTCAACTATTTCCTCGAAAAGCTGAAACTATCATGGCTTCTGATTCTTGCATCAGACAAAAATCACTGTGGCTCAGAAAGCAAAAAACTGAGAGGCTGGCCACTTGGAAAGATGTGTTGCAGACAACAGGTGGAGATACTGACTTTTCTTGTTGTTGACTTTGGCCTCCAGGGCTTCGCTGACGTTGGTCGCCCACTGGTTGTAGGAGTCCGCGCGCAGCCGCAGGGCGTCCACCATGGGCTGCAGCTCCTCCAGCCTGTAGCGGTACCTGGGGGCAGCAATAACACTCACTCAGCCCCAGCAGCACACTCACTCAGCCCCCAGAAGCAGCAGCAGCACACTCACTCAGTCCCAGCAGTAGCAGCACACTCAGCCCCCAGCAGCAGCACACTCACTCAGCCCCCAGAAGCAGCAGCAGCACACTCACTCAGTCCCAGCAGTAGCAGCACACTCAGCCCCCAGCAGCAGCACACTCACTCAGCCCCCAGCAGCAGGCAGGCTGGGAGGAGGGGGATCAAGGTGTGGTGGTCCACACACCCACCAAGTGATGTGCTGTGCACCAGGGTTGTGTCATTCAGACCTACAGCCACACCGTGTAGCTCCTAAGGTGATTTCAAGGTGCAACTCCATCCCCCACATCAGTGCATTCAGTGTTAGAATGGAAGGAACTGCTGTTGTTTTGGGACAAGCTTTGTGCACAGAGGGTGAAGCTGTAAAACACCCCAGTTTTACAGGGGTAAAACTGATCCTGAGAGATCCTGAAAACACCCCAGTTTATATTTGTAGGTGGGACAGAGGCAGAGATCCTGAATGTGGTAGAGGCAAACCAGTAACCCAGGTTTACTGGGACAATGAACAGCAGACATGAAGAAAGGAAAGGTGGCAACAGGAAGGAAAGTTAACAAAAGAATTAAAAAAATATTACTCAGCAAGGCCTGGGTGTAAAGGCTGATGAGCTGGTGGCTAGAAATAAAAAAAAGAAAAAAGGGAAACTAACTTATCCAGCAATTTTTGCCATAATGGAGCAAAAAGAGCTGAATGCTGAAAAGAAAAAGTCTTTGTATAGAGACACAAAAAGGGCATTTGACTCTGGGGGCACTGCAGTTGCAAAGGACTGAGAAGCAGAAGGGAGCAGGCAGCATTATCAAAGCACAACGTCTGACAGAGGATAAATATCTCCAGCACAAGGCCTTATTTGCTGTCTAAAGCTCACCCCAGTTTGTATTTGTAGGTGGGACAGGAGCAGAGATCCTCCACGTGGTGCAGGCAGACCAGCAGCCCAGGCTTGCAGGGACAATAGACAGCTGACATGAAGCAGGTGGTTTTGCACTTCACACACTGTCGCTCGTCGTCAGGAAACAGCTCAAAAGAGACTCTCTCTGAGTCTGTCACTCCCTGCAAAGAGCCAGCACAGCACAGTCTGACACAGCTCACCACTCCGAGCTGATGAGAAGCTACATTCATTGAGGAATAGAGAAGCTCAGAAGCAGAGAATCCCAGTGTCAGGGGTTGGGAGGGAGCTCTGGGGATCAGAGTCCAAGCCCCTGGCAGAGCAGGGGCACCCAGGGCAGCCCACACAGGAACAGAGCCAGGGGGGGCTGGAAAGGCTCCAGAGCAGGAGACTCCACAGCCTCTCTGGGCAGCCTGGGCCAGGCTCTGGCACCCTCACACTAAAGAAGTTCCTTCTCATGTGGAGCTGGAACCTTCTCTGCTCCACTTGATCCCCACTGTTCCCTCATCATCCTCATAGCCTCAGCTGGACTCTCTCCAGTAGGTCCCTGTCTCTGTCAAACTAGGGAGCCCCAAACTGGACACAGTATTCCAGGTCTGGTCTCAGCAGGGCAGAGCAGAGGGGCAGCAGAACCTCCCTACAGCTGCTGCACACAGGTTTCTCAGTGCCCCCCAGGCTGCCATTGCTGCCCCATGGAGAACTTGCTCCAGCAGCACTCCAAGGGCTTTCTCCATGGGGCTGCTTTCCAGCAGGGTGACCCCAACCTGTACTGGTCCTGGTGTTGTTCCTGCCCTGGACTCTGCACCTGTCCCTGCTGAACCCCATGAGGTTCCCTGTGCCCAGCTCTCCAGCCTGCCCAGAAATAAGACATTAAAACCAGATAGAGAGAAATCTTGGGTTAGTGAAAAACCAGCTATTGTGACTGAATTACTGAAAGAAGAGACACTGCTCTGGGGGATTTGTGACCACCTCCAGTGCAGTTGGGCAAACCAGATGCTCAGTAAACGACTCTTCACCCGAGCGGCTCCTTGGAGTCAACTGCCCCTCCCCTCCTCATTCCTTCCAACTCACCAGCTTAGCAACCTTCTCCCGCAGCTTCTTCTCGTCTTCAATCATAATGGCCATGTCCTTCTGAACTGTGGATGCCACCACCACATCCAGCACGTCAGCTTTGGAGGCCATCTTGCAGATCATCTCGTCGTGGGAGAAGACGCAGTAGCGGCTGAGCAGGCGATAGTGCTCCACACACTGCCTGCCCAGGGGCAGCTGCAGGGAGACAGCTTGTTTGCAAAACCACTCTGGTGTCTTCTGCTGCTCACCCCACTGACTGCATCATGAGGGCTTGGAAGGGATCTCTGCAGATCGAGTCCAACCCCCCCAGCCAGCCAGAGCTGGGAAGTCTCCAGAGCAGGAGATTCCACAACCTCTCTGGTCCAGTCTCTACAACCCTCCCCCAGGCAAGTTCTTCCTCCTGTTGAGGTGGGACTCCCTGTGCTCCAGCTTGGGTCTGTTACCCCTCATCCTGCCACCAGCAGCTGCTGACAGCTGGGCAGGTCACCCATGGGCTGACTCTCAGGCTACACTGAGGCTCATGCTGGAGTCTGCTATGGAACTCATGGAGGGACAAGAGGAGAACCCAATCCAGAACTGACAGGTGAGCAGTCACAATGCAGAAAGCTTCTCCCAGTTTCAGTGGCTACCTGCTTCTAAGTGATGTGTTTCAATCATGCAGCATTTTTACATCTTAAATGTAAGATTACATTTACCATTTACAAGTACAATCATAGAATCAGAGAATGTTTAGGGCTGGAAGGGGCCTCCAAAGGGCATCCAGTAGAGCCCCCCTGCAGGGAGCAGGGACACCCTCAACTAGCCCAGGCTGCTCAGAGCCTTGGCCAACCTCCCCTGGAATAGCTCCAGGGATGGGGCCTCAACCACCTCCCTGGGGAGCCTGTGCCACTGAGCCACCACCCTCAAAATAAAGAGCTTCTTCCTGATATCCAGTCTAAATCTACTCTCCTCTTAGTAGCTACAATATCTTTTGGGGTGGGGGAGGGCAGGGAAAAGTTCAGTAGAGGAGTAATTTGAAGTGTCAGGAACTTCAAAAGATCTTCCTGAGATCAGGGAACACTGTGCCTGAGAAATCTGCTGGGAAGGATATGATTACTTGTGATGTTAGAGCAACTACCTGTCATTTGTTTTTATTAAAAGACTTAATAAATTACCATGACTTAATAACTGATGTGTGCTGCCTCTGCTGTTCCAGTGAGCTGAGCAAAGCTTACTGGGAATAAGGTACTGGGCTTGTAAATCCTTTGTCTGATCATTAAAACTTTCTGTGCCCTTCATATGAAGATATTCTACCTAAAAACCCACAGCACCTCTGATGTGCTCACATCAGATACAACCATTATTACTCCCCCTCCCCCAAACAAAGTCTGTAATTTTTCTTAGTGGGTGTTAATTGTATCATGTGGTTGAACCACAGAAGCTCAAGTAGAAAAGGAGTGGAAGCCACTTGGTTTTTCAGCTGCAGCACCTCTTAAGAGAATCCCCAGTGCAATGAACTGAAACATTTCACTCCAGTTCTGGACTGTTTCAATGGAACCCAGTGGCACGAAGGAGCAGATTCCAGCAGCACTAGTGCTTCCAGATTTCAGGCCCAGACAGGACCTCCCTCCCCTACCTGCTGCTGCCCTGAGGGACAACGTGACACCCAAGCAGGGTGAGCAGCTCCAGGCTCTGCCCCATGGACCAGATTTGTGCATCAGCAGCAAACCAGAGCTGTGCCTCAGCCAGGAATGAACCCTGGAATTGCACACTTAGTTAAAACCAGGATTGGCTCATACCCAGTCAACAGTGCAGAAGTTCACAGCCTCAGCAAAGTTGAAGCCTTGATTGAAGCCACTGTGGTAAGCTCGTGGGAAGGTGATGACAAACTCTCCAGCACACTGATTGGTTCGATAGACCTGAGAGAGCAAAGGCAGCCAAGCATTACAACACACCCAGACCCTCTGAGGGCTTCCAAGGGAACAGGGATTTCCAGTTCCTGGGAACTCCTGGAGTCCCTCAGGACTTCAGAGAGTTTTGAAAGCCCAGGAATGACAGCTGGTGTTTGGTCACTTGCCCAGGGGTGTGAGGCAGCCTTCTGGAGTCAGGGCTTTCTGCACTTCACTGGCCCTGGGCACAGTGGCACCAGCCAGGCCCTTCAGAGTGCAGCTGAAGAGACTGGGAACCCACTCAGGAGGTCACACTGAATTTAACAGCTCTGGTGCTGTGCAGTCAGCACCCCAGGCTGCTCTTTCTGCAGCTTTCAGCTCTGGGCTCTCTCAAAGCACAGCAGACAACGCAGATTTTGCTACTTTTTTTTTCTGATTTTCCATTAAATCCCATTAAAAACCAGTCAAAAGCTTAAGTTGTAAAGGGACATAATTCCCATGAATCATCTAGTATGGAATATGATGGAAGCTGATGAAAAAGTGGTTTTAAATACTTCAGAACTTATCAGGCAAAAATAAGGAGTACATGGATGACAAAGGAAGAATGGGGGGGGGGGTTTGGCCCCTTGGCTAGAAACTCTACACCAAAAAAAACCAACAAAAAAGGTGTGTCTGATCAGACAGACATAGGAGGAGCTCCTGCCATTGTTTCAGAGGTGGGGACTAAACTCTCCAGCTGAGATACAGAAGAGTTTGCTGAGCAGCCTCAGAGGCAATGGCTGCACTGCCCATCTGTCCATCCTGGCACCTGACATGGGTTCAACCACCCCATCTCTGTAAGAAAAGGGGCTTCCATTTGCAGCTTGCAAGCAGGACTGGGTGCAAATGGTTTGGGGGAAGGTAGAGCACAGGAGTCCAGCAACATACAGGCACCCCGTGGGCCATCAACGTGTTGGGGTTCATTATGGTGACAAGCTGGTGCAAGAGATCTGGCTGAGATTCAAAGAGCTCTGGAGCAAGCTTCTTCATGACATCCTCCAGCTGTTCAGCTGCATAGCCTGGGGCTCCATACCATGTTTTAGGCTCCCCCCTGCAAGATTATTAAAAAGAGTTCAGTATAAGCAACTTGGTTAAGTTATAATTTTCTTTTTTCCTGCTTTAAAATACCCCCTGTCAAAAGACACCAGGAGGGAATGCAAAGAATATTCACCTTCCTCCATCCTCACTGCATCCTCAGCTCCCTCCTCCAGACCTAAGTTTACCTGCCTGCATTTCTGAGCACAAGCTTCAAATGTTTGGGGGAAAATTTAAAAAATAAATAAATAAAAAGAAAAAGCCTGAAGTCCTCAGTGAGGTTCTGCTGATTCCAGCCCAACTTCCAGAGCTCAGCTGTTTATCTTTCACCATCAACATCAATCTCCCTCTTGGATGTACCAAGCAAAGGCAGTTCTTTCTGGTTTGTGTGTCACTCCCAGAAAACCACCACGTAGTAAATAGAAATTAAAGCTCCAAGTTACACAAAAGACATCAAGAAATTAAATAAATCCATATGCAGAGGAGGAGTGAAGAACTCTCAGCAACAGCTTAACCCAGAGCACGCCAGGTTCTGCAGAGCCTGTTCCAGGCTTCCAATGCCAATGTGAAAACACCTTCCAGCCCCTTCCAGAACAGCCTGGAGAAGGTATCTACACCTGATGATCACAAACCACCTTCTCCCAACACTCCTGAAGAGGTGGCAGAATGAAGTTGACTGGGTTGGGTTGGTTTTTTTGTGTTGTTTTTTATGTTTGATGGGGTTTTTTTCCTTCCTAAATCATGAAGCAATTGGGAGATTCCAGAAGAAAAAGGGATGTATGAATGCAGAACATATCCCTGGGAGCTTTTTCCTGCAGTCAGCCAGCAGCTCTGACAGGGAGGGGACAGCTGGCAGGGGGCTGTGGAAGGGCAGCTGTGCTGCTATCACAAGGGGCAGCAGAAGCAGAGTGGGCACTGTGCAATGCTGAATGACCAAGCAGCCCTAGACCTGCTCTGGAACCATTCTACTAACTCATGGAGACCAGCTAGAGATGCAACTAAAAACCACCCTGTGTCCTCACCCAGCACCAAGGAGCAGCTGACAGCACTTGTGGACCAGGATAAGGGTGCCAGGGGTCTCTGGACTCCAGGGGAACTGGGAAAGCTGGGAAAGCTGCAGTTCTAATGGGTGTGTTTGGGTGTCAGCCTTGAGAAGAGAACAAGCTGCAGCAATGGGTGAAGGTGACAGTTCACTCTGCACTGGTTCCTAGTGGGTGAAGGTGACAGTTCACTCTGCACTGGTTCCCAGTGGGTGAAGGTGACAGTTCAGCTTGGTGAGACTCTGGCCAGGGACAGTATTAACCTGAACTGCACACTGAAAACCCCAGACTTCAGCCTCACAGTTGAAGGGAAATATAGAAGAGTATCAGCAAATTGAGAGACATCAAGGACTTGCAGACAGAGGATGAAGAAATTCAAAGCAGGGAGGGTAATTTTCCCCTGTGCCTGTGAACAAACCCGTAAGTGCTTGTGCATCCTTCTGGCCTTTACTGCAACCAGCCTGGGACAAGTGACAGGGGACACAGAGCCACTCTAACCAGAGCCAGGGGAGCTCTCCTGGAAGGAAAGAGGTTTCTACTGTAAACAAACTCAGAATCACAGAGTGTCAGGGGTTGGAAGGGACCTAGAAGATCATCCAGTCCAACCCCCTGCCAGAGCAGGGTCACCTAGACTAAGTCACCCAGGAACTCTTCTCCTTCCTTCAGTTTTCAGCTTGACCAAAGACCCAGACAAAGCAAAAAGGCAAGGAATGACAAGGAAGATGATTTTCAGTGGAATCATCACTCCTTTATTGAGCCTTAACCAGCTGTTTGAATAATATCAAGCACTAAGAAAGCAAATGAAGTCACTGGCTACTTGGACTCTGCTACAACAGCAGCAATTTCAGGGACCAGCAAGTGAAAAACCAACCAACCAGACACCAGCTGAATAGCTGGGATGGTGGTTTTACCATTTTCCTGGGGTATGATGTGAACAGGAGAAGGGGAAGAGCTTGACAGGTTTCAAGAAGACTGACAAGAATAATTCACACTCTAGAAAAAGTTGCTGTAAGATGAGAAGTTTAAGAAGTTCAATCTATTTAGAATATCAAAGATTGTCCTGATTGCAGCTGACAAGCATTTGGTTGATGATTTATGAGAGGAATGATCTATCTAACAGACAAAAAAAAAGATGCAAGATCTAAGATTGCTGGTTGAAGCTCAATGACTTTTTTTTTTTATTAACTTGCATGGGTTTTAGTTTTACCTTGGGCATAAGAAACGATTTGATGGAGTATCTGCTGAATCCCTCATGGATTTAATTTTTTTTTTTAACTGGGAATGGATGTCTCTTTCCAAAATATCACCAACACAAGCAAATCAAAGCAGGAATCACTTTTAACCCTGCTGCCACAGGGCTGCTCTGGCCTCAAATCCAGGAATCTGGTTTCACTCCACTAGTTAGACAGGGGGAAGGAAGAATGAAAAGGAGATTTCTCCTCAGGCTGAGTGTATTCCTCAAACTTACCAATGCAGATAGTTAATGGAATAGCTCCAGTGGTCTTCTATATGCCAACAAAATGAGGAAAAGCACATTCCTACATAGAGCCAGGGCAGTTTCATTCCACAGATGTCTGCAGTGATGTGAGCAAGAACAGACTGCTCCATCACAGGCATGTTGTTTAAATTCCAGCCACTATCAAGGTATTCCTGAAAAATGGAAGGGCACAGTCACAGGTCTATCCAACTTCAAGTAAAAAAACCCCAAGAGAAGTAGAACTGCCAAAAAAGCCCCAGAAGAAAAGCATCTTTCCCAGCTGAAAATTGTAAGGAGTAGGTCAGTGAATCAAAGAACAAACCCTCCATGGTCTCTGATCTTTTTACAAACTTTATCTGACCTGCTTTGTTAAAATCAGCTTGGCAGTTAGTTATTAATTTCTAGGATAAACCTGTTGCTTTTAATGTCTGATCAGAGCAAATGTTATTTATGCAAAAATCAGATGCAATTCTCCTTATACTGTGCCAGATACACAAAGCAAACACTTTGCACTGCAGTTCCATTATTGTGCTTTGAACCAAAGAGAATTATTTCATGTGGAACTGGGACACAAACACACAGAGTGAACTGGCATTTACCTCTTCATCTGCTCTAACTTTGAATTTCCCACCCCTAACTGGGAAGCCACTGCCAAACTCCTTGGAAGCAATATCAGCTCCATATTCCACTGTCACATCCTCTTCAATGGTGCTGACAAGTCTCCAGAATTCTTTCTCAACCAGCTCAGTGGGGACCATCTAGATAAGAGAAGAAAAAGGAGGAGTATAGACTGAGGAATCAGGATATAAAAAGCAGATGCATAAAAACTACCTTGGGGAGGAACCTCTGTGAGCTTGAAGCATTTCCCCATTTCAAAATGAGGAAAAAAAAATGACATGCAGCAGAAATGTGGTTCCACTCATGACATGCTGCTGCTTTTTTCTCTCAGGAATGTTGTTTTTTTCTCTCTTTCTCTTTTTTTTTTTCTTTTTTCTCTCAGGAAAGGGAGTTTTCTCTTCTTTACATACACCTCCAAAGTGGAAAAGCAACCAACCAACCAACCAACGAAAAGCAACCAAACCAACAAAACCCAACAGCAACCCCAAACAAAACAAAGCAAGCAAGCCAAACAAACAAAATAAATTAGTAATAATCATTTTAACTAAACAAAAGGTAA
>VYZU01037757.1:0-48499 GCA_013401355.1 Ceyx cyanopectus
GATATTAATTTTTCAGTACTCCAAGTAAAAGCCAGCATATAGCCATGTAGAGACAATGCAATTGAGATGACAGATCTTGGAGACACATGAAACACCCACAGTCATACACACAGTTGATAAAGGCCAGTGTGACAAATTTCAGACAGACACCAGATGCAAGCAGGATGCACACAGCCAGAGATCATTTAATACTATGAGGAAGAACGCATGGCCACGCTGAAGCCACATTCAATGAGGCTCAAGCTCCCAGGATCTCAGTCGAAGCATAATGCAGATCTCATATGGTTTCTACTGCTTTGAAGAGGCACAAAAAGTCCCCTCCTCCCTTGCTTACAAAGGAAGACCTGCTGGATGCCCGTCCTTCTCTCCCCCTCAGCAACAGGGCACTGACATCCGACCGGACTCACCTGCCTCCCCTTCCCTCAACCCTCGCCCGCACCCTCCTACTTGCCCAGACGCCCGTGGCTTGAGCCGCGGCCTCGCCTCCCCGCTCCCCCCAGCAGCCCGTCGGCGGCACAGGGGGTGCAGCCGCTCCCGCATGACAAGGCGGTGGGGGAGCCGCGCTGGGGCTCAGCGGGCTGCAGCCGTCCCCCCGCGGCCGCGCCCCGGCAGGCGCCGGCTCGCTGGAGCTGAGGGAAGCTCCACACCCCTCCCTTTCTCCGGCCGCGCTCAGGCCTCCCACCCCTGTCCCCACCAGCGGCCGGGCGCATCAGCCCCCCCGCACCGAGCTCTCACCGGCCAGCGCGGGGAGGCGGCGGAGACCGTAGCCCGGGTCTTCTCCTAGGCAGGGCGGGCGGCGAGTCCCCCACCGGGAGCCGCGTCCCGTCCTGCGACACCAACGGCGGCGGGCGGCTTGTCAAAGGGACAACATGACGCGGGCGGGAGGGAGGCGGCGGAGATCTCGCGGGGCTAGCGCGCGGCTCTCGCGAGGCGCCTGCCGCTCCCCGCCTCCGAGCGCGCGGCCAGACGAGCGGGTGCGCAGCCGCCCGGCCCGCCCCGACCTGAGGGGGACTGCGGGACTCTGCCCGCCCGGCACTAGCAGCGAGGGCTCCTCTCCCCTGCGAAGCAGCCCCTGAACGAAGGGGACGGGGGCAGGGAACGAGCCGCAGCGGCTGGGGCTGGTGCGCGCAGCGCCTCGGCAGCGGCTCCGCTCCTCGGACGAGCGCTGCCGAGCCCACAGGAGCTGGCGGAGGAACAGAGGCTCCTGACGGGGCCAAGAGGGACTCTGTGGCGAAAGCCATGGAGACCGCGGGAAAGAAGAGGAGCCCAAATGCTGCTAAAAGGTGCTGTGTAAGAAACAAACGCATCGAGAGACGTATGAAAACACATTCAAGTCGGGAAAGCCTAGAGGGTCTGCCACTCCACAGCACAGAAAGCGCGATGGACCCGCTGCTCTTCAACACGCCCCACGCCCGCACACTGCTGCTAACTTCAGCACAAAGACAACCTGCTGCTGCTTTCTTTCTACGGCTTGCAGGCTCCAGAAGCAAGGAATTTCTCAGGTTTGCAGTGCCTTTAAGTAATGTACAACTTAGATATTAGGTTCGAAAAGCAGCAAGGCTTTTTTGTTTTGTTTTGTTTGTCAAGGCTTTACACAATCACCTTGCAATACTTAAGAGTCCAGAGGACTTTCATCTTGCAATTTGGTTCTTTGCAGATCTGTTTCCACAGAGGCTCATTGATCTCAGAATCCAAGTTACATTATGCAGCCACTCTCCAGACTGGGACCTGAGGTGTCAAGAAAATAATAAGAATCAAGGAAGCAAATTAATTGCAGTGTTCAAAATCAAAAATCTTCCTGTCAATTTAGAATATATATATATTTCATCATATAACCATGATGACTATAATGTAGACTGTTCTCATCAAGGTACTTAATCGAACTTATAACACTTCCTTGAAAACCACCATCACAATTTCTGATCACTCCTGTTGTGAAACAGCATGCTGCCAACTAAAGGTGGGGGTAAGAACAGGAAAAAAAAAAACCAGGAAAATCCAGTTTGGCACAATAAAGTTTACAAGGTTTTCAGCCCACAGAATGCTGCCAATGTCCCAAAAGCCATGGCAATCTCTCTCTTTGAATTCTCACATTAAGCTTGTTTATTAGATAGAAACTGTTAATATTTGATATTAAGCACAATGTTTGGTAAGTCTCAAACAGCATCTAGAAGTGACTACCTCAGTTTCTCTGAGCCCAGGAATTGAGAACCCAAATGGAGCCAACAATACATGACCAATGGTCTAAGTACCATGGATATGACTGCAACTCCCCAGCTGTACTCTTACCAGTGTTCACAACATCTTTAGGGCCTTATCAGTGAGTTCTGGTGCTCTGCTTTCTTTTAAGAAGTACTGTTGTGCAAACCTGCAGTCGCAGCCTCATTTCATATACTTTAGTTAGGAGAAAAAAAAAAATACTTGTCACAATTGCTTCCCCCCTGCCCTCCAGTTTTTCCTACTCAGTGAACAAGGCAAACCAAGACCAAGAAAAGAAAGCACAGAGAGCTCAGCATCACTTTTGTGCTCACCACTGGTGCACACAAATGGAGCAAACTCAGACTGGTTGTCCTGCTTTTAAAGCGGAGAGGTTATCGAGCTATGGTGGCCCTGGAGTAGCAGAAGCAAACAGGCTGGTTGGACTTGGCAGGCACACAGGGATGTACTGGGGGGTTGCCAAATACAGTCTGCAAGAGCTGTGTGCCTGTACCCATGGACTGAATGCACAGTGGTCTCAAGAGGAGCAGCCACAGTGTGTCAGGAGTTCATATTTACAGAGGGTTGCATCACACAGACCCGGTAGCAAAATAACACTCCAGCTGTTTCTAGCAAGCAATCCTCTCTTTTCCTTCAGGGAAGTTCCAGAAAGGTGAAAAAAGATAAGGAATAAAGATTAAGATTCAAGTTGATGCAGTCATAAGCACAGCACTGATATAGTCTCCAATGTCAGAAGGAGAAAGAAAAGTTAATCAATAGTTTCTCTAGAAGGCTTCAGTTAAGCAGAAAGCTTCCATTTTTTTCAGTGAGGTCAGCTGATACTAAGCTGTCTTCCTATTTATTTTTCTCTGAGATGGGCATAATGCCACTAGTTAGATGTGTAACTTCCTTTTGGATTACTTCATATTTTGCACAAGTGCAATATGCTATTATACAGTAAATGTTCCATGCAAGATCCTATGTATAACTTCTTTCAGCAAGTCTTGAAAGTCAGAATGTAGCATTAGTTCTATGAAAGTCATTAATAGATGCTAAACTGGTTGCTTTATTTTAATTTGCAGAATACAGATGCATAAAAATGGTAAAGCTATGCTCAAAACTAGAAGCATTCAGAGACCACACACAAAATGCTCAGGAAATTGCACCACATGTAAGCCTGAAGACCTCAAAGATACTATAAAATGTCTATACAGCATTTTCTAATGAACTGGTTGCCATTCTCAAAAATAATGACTTCTTCCTTTTTGTTAAGGAGATCATTCCTCAGAACAAAAATTTTTAAAGAAACTTTTTTTTTTTGGGGGTGGGGAAGAAGTCTATTTTAATCCCAGAATTCCTCTTTCTGAACTTGAAGTACAAATGCAATTTATTTTTTCCTGAATTTGTCATCTTTTCCAAATCTGACAGCTATGTCAATTTCTTGTTCATGCTCCATTCCACCAATTCAGTAAATATCTTTTTTTTTTCCTCTTTTCCTATTAGCTATCCCCTCAGTTCCCTATTATTTTTGTGACTTTTCCTTGGCTTCTTTCAGTTCATTGATATTTTTGCAGTCATTCACTGCAAGTCAATATTCTAGCTGTTGTCTGAAAACTATACAATGAGGAATTATCTTCTGCTTTCATGAATCAATGCCTACTCTGTAAGGCTAAAAGCAGTTTTTCTCCCCCATTGTTTTCACATTTCCTCTCATTCCCTTTGTTCTTGCATTCTTTTTTCTTTTTTTTTTCAGCAAGTACCACAATACATGATACCCTCTGCACCTTTCACTTTTGACATCTCAAAACAGTTGTGTCCCAGCTCATCATGTTACCTAATATTCTGTCTAGCAAGCTGGGGATAGTAAAGAGCATAAAGTGATGGGCAGTATTTTAAGTATATGGGCAGAGACAAGAAGTTTTCTGCCAGGCCATGAGAGAGGACTCAAATACCAAATAAAATCCCATCATGAACACTTTTAAGTAGGCACAGCAAATAAATGGTGGAAGTTTGTTCTTTCTTTAATTGTATTTTCTCTTGCAAGGAGAAGCATTTGCTTGGTCACACATTCAGAATTTGATGCCATCAATCTCCATGGCCAAGTGCAGTGCTGTGGGGCAAACACATAGGGCTGGATATGCTCCATTTGACCCTCCTCCTCATCCCTTCCTCAGCACTCAGCTGATTACCCAACAGGTTTTACTTGTTGATATTTTTCATTCCCTTAAGCTGCCTATTTTGCTTCCTTACCAAAGAGCAGGAGTGCTCAGCTCCTGAAAGGCCCTGGAGGCAGCTGGATGCTGCTGGCTAGGATGCAGGCTCTTAAAGTGAGACTGAGGGTACAGCACATGAATACAACTGTGGTGAAAGGTCTAATCTATTACAAGCTGAACATGACTAGAATACATCCTGAATTCTGTGTGATGTTTTAAATGTTGCTATAAACATAGGCATAACAATAATAAAAATGAAGAAAAAAAAAATAATGTAAAGATTCCAGAAGGGAAATTATTAAAAAGGATAGAAGCCAGTAAAAGTATTAAAGAAATAAAAAGACAAATATACAACAGTGAATTCCATTTAAATCCACATCCTGTACTTATGTTTTAATTGTCTCAATGTACCAGCTTAAGCTCTAGGTAGACAGTGATAATATTTAATTACATAATTACATGTTAAAGCTATTTTATACCTTTATGGGTCCCTTCCAACCAAAACCATTCTGATTCTAAATTTGGAGGGTGCTACATAATATTAAATGTCTTCTGTGCTTAGTTCATAACACACTGAAGTAAACTATTGACAGGAATTAGAGGCTTCTCTTTGCTTGGCACTAAGGAATCCAGAATTGATGAGGTTTCTGTAATATTCATTAGTTTTTCAGAAATAGGAATGTGAAAGAATTCCATCATCACTGCAGACAAGGTTGTACAGTAACAGATCATAAGTGTACAGTCACTGTCTCTCCAAAATTAGTATCTATGACTTAAAAAGGAGGAATGTACCATGAAAGAGACAGTAGCCTGAAGAAACATCCCTGGATCTTGCCTCCAGTTTTTAATGGCCAAGGTACAAAAAGGAAACGTGTAACACGNTCAGAACAAAAATTTTTAAAGAAACTTTTTTTTTTTGGGGGTGGGGAAGAAGTCTATTTTAATCCCAGAATTCCTCTTTCTGAACTTGAAGTACAAATGCAATTTATTTTTTCCTGAATTTGTCATCTTTTCCAAATCTGACAGCTATGTCAATTTCTTGTTCATGCTCCATTCCACCAATTCAGTAAATATCTTTTTTTTTTCCTCTTTTCCTATTAGCTATCCCCTCAGTTCCCTATTATTTTTGTGACTTTTCCTTGGCTTCTTTCAGTTCATTGATATTTTTGCAGTCATTCACTGCAAGTCAATATTCTAGCTGTTGTCTGAAAACTATACAATGAGGAATTATCTTCTGCTTTCATGAATCAATGCCTACTCTGTAAGGCTAAAAGCAGTTTTTCTCCCCCATTGTTTTCACATTTCCTCTCATTCCCTTTGTTCTTGCATTCTTTTTTCTTTTTTTTTTCAGCAAGTACCACAATACATGATACCCTCTGCACCTTTCACTTTTGACATCTCAAAACAGTTGTGTCCCAGCTCATCATGTTACCTAATATTCTGTCTAGCAAGCTGGGGATAGTAAAGAGCATAAAGTGATGGGCAGTATTTTAAGTATATGGGCAGAGACAAGAAGTTTTCTGCCAGGCCATGAGAGAGGACTCAAATACCAAATAAAATCCCATCATGAACACTTTTAAGTAGGCACAGCAAATAAATGGTGGAAGTTTGTTCTTTCTTTAATTGTATTTTCTCTTGCAAGGAGAAGCATTTGCTTGGTCACACATTCAGAATTTGATGCCATCAATCTCCATGGCCAAGTGCAGTGCTGTGGGGCAAACACATAGGGCTGGATATGCTCCATTTGACCCTCCTCCTCATCCCTTCCTCAGCACTCAGCTGATTACCCAACAGGTTTTACTTGTTGATATTTTTCATTCCCTTAAGCTGCCTATTTTGCTTCCTTACCAAAGAGCAGGAGTGCTCAGCTCCTGAAAGGCCCTGGAGGCAGCTGGATGCTGCTGGCTAGGATGCAGGCTCTTAAAGTNTTTAAGTCATAGATACTAATATTAAATGTCTTCTGTGCTTAGTTCATAACACACTGAAGTAAACTATTGACAGGAATTAGAGGCTTCTCTTTGCTTGGCACTAAGGAATCCAGAATTGATGAGGTTTCTGTAATATTCATTAGTTTTTCAGAAATAGGAATGTGAAAGAATTCCATCATCACTGCAGACAAGGTTGTACAGTAACAGATCATAAGTGTACAGTCACTGTCTCTCCAAAATTAGTATCTATGACTTAAAAAGGAGGAATGTACCATGAAAGAGACAGTAGCCTGAAGAAACATCCCTGGATCTTGCCTCCAGTTTTTAATGGCCAAGGTACAAAAAGGAAACGTGTAACACGGGATGCTGTAACACTGACCACTTTGTATAAATGCAATGACATGGTGAAAGAAACAGTGCTCACCTCTGCCACAGCTCTCTAGAAGCAGAAATATAGCCCCAGTGGCCTGGGCAAAGAGGAAGCTCCCTGACACAATCCATACCTCAACAGTGAGTATTAGCTGACTGCTGCTTTTCCATTAGTGGCAGAACCTGTGACAGGGACACCGTGGGGACCTGCAAGCACCTGGCTGCCAGAACATGCCCATTAGGTTAATGGTATGGTCCCATTCCCTCCTAGGGAGTCCTTGGGGTGAAGCTGTGCCAGAGTTGAGCACTGAAGAACAGAATAGGAAATCATGCATGTGAAACAGAAAAACAGGGAGAGCAGGCACCTACCTGCCTGCTCATCTTTCCAGGCACAGATGTGGGACATTTGAGGCTTCCTAACAGTGCTCATTTCATTCCTGACAGCTGTAACACAAACAGCCATGCCTAAACTGAGAAAGACAGATGGGAAGTGGACAGCAATGGAAAGAATACAGACAGGGGCTCTTCCTTGGAAGCAGGTCAGCGAGAAGGATTTTCAGGCTTTGCAAAGAAGGCCAGGGATGCTAAGATCTACATGGAGAGACAGAGCAGGAAAGGTCAAAGATCCTCCAGAAGAGCACCTGAAATAGATGCAAGATCCCATCCTTCAGAGAGCTCAAGGTCAGGATTTTAATTCAATTATAAACATTATTCTCTGTCTGAAAATAATGGGTTTTACAGCATGAGGAGTCGGGCTGTGCTACACAATAATTTTACATGCAAACATGCCATTGGCACGTGACTACAGGACATTAGAGGGCAGGGGGAAAAGAAAGAGGTTGTATGGCACTGAAGCAGCAAGGCACATCTTGGGCATGATAAAAGCAATTACTGCAATGGGAAACTGGCCAGCCTGCCCCAGCCAACAGCTATCCTCACAAAACAGGGCATCTGGACTGTAGCTTTATATTGTTTCAAAGACAAAGCACCTTGAAACACACAACCTCACTTACTACTTTAGATAATGGAATCAGAGAACTGAAATAACACCCAGCACATCACCAGCAGCTTTCCATAGCAGTGAATTCTGTTATGGAAAGAGTGTAAGAGCCTGGGTCTTGTGTGCCTCAAACCTTGTGTGGTGATAAGATCTGGTAAGACCTGTCTGGAAGGGGAGAACTCTTGATTGCTTCCATTGTATCTGTGCTCCCCCTTTGGCTCCTTGCAGATGGGCTGTAGCAAAAGGAAGAGAGAAATTCTGGAGAGGTGGGACTCTTCTTTAGTGAAGTGCTCCTGCTGACTGCACCATGGGGCAGGCCCCACACTGCTGCTGGCTGATGGGGCTCATGCAGATCAACACCACTGCCTGTGGAAATTGGGAATGAGGGTCTCTTTTGGGGGATCACAAAGATTCACCTCCCTCATTGTCCACTGAGTGGGATGAGACTCAATGGATGCTTAACTTCTCCTGAAGTTACAATTCAGTAAGCAGTTAAGATTTGAAGTCTGTAATATAAAAGAAGCATGAACATAAGTCTTACCAGGAACATCGGTGATTTTTCGGAGCAAGAACTCGATGACAAAAAAAGTCAAACTGATCAGTTTCATGCTAATCCTTAGAGGGTATTTCGCACCATATGAAAGCTGTCCATGACTAGAATGTGCTCAGCTACAACAGTTACAGTCATTTTTCCCTTCAAACTGAGAAACTGACATATTTTAGATCTCAAGTGGATAAGAGGCTTGACATTTTATAAGTTTCTTTTACTGTTAGCAACCACTGTGCTACAAACTAAAGATTCAGAAACAAGTGTCCCAAACAAAAACCTTCTCAAGTGGATACTCTAAGGAAATTAGAACTTGTTTATGATATGCATCACCAATTCATAGGGAAGACCTTTTCCAACATTGTCCATAACAGGCTAAACCATCATTCTGTCTTCACACACGTTGTAACCACACAAATGTAAGCAAGTAGACCACAGCCTGTTACTGTACCAAAACCCTGATTGTACTCAGCTGAAGCCTTCAATAACAAACAGCCTTTTAGTAAGTCTGAGTCACACCATTATCCTTCTTCCACATACTGATCTGTAACAGACTTGATTTCCCACTGACAATTCTTATGCAATCCTGTCAAACCATGTGAAGTGCTGCACAGCTGTAAAACACCATCACCACAGAGAGAGAACTGTAGCCTACCAGCACTCACTCCCATTTGGCACAAAGCAAGCAACTGTGCCAAGGTGTACATGGTAGTCAGAAGTTAATTTTCCTTTTATTTGCTGACAGTTGCTGTATTAACCCAAGTTAAAGAAAATACTTTATATTAATCTATAAGTGGTACAAAGTACACTTGGAAGTGAGAAAAAAAATTACCAACAGTAAAACAAATACCAACCCCAGGAACATAAAGCTAGGACAGTGATTTTATCAGTAGCCAGTTAACCACCTCAGGGTTTTCTGTCTTGTACTCTGCTGTTAATGCAAGCATTATCTAAACAGAAAAATAAAAGTAAAACATATCAACCTGTTACAACAAGTTGCAAACCCATTCAGGCTCAGAAATATCAGAGACACGTTCCCATCATGCTGTCTGGCCAGCACTCAGCAATTACCTCCAGAGTCTTCACCTGTTGCTAGCCAAACAGTTGCCAGCTGCTTGCCTTTATATGTACTGCCCATTATATAGCCTTTTAGGGGGCAAAGAAAGCTGCCTCCATAACGAGTACCACTCAAACTGAACCCACAAAGTTACTTCAGATGCATGCAGTGAACTGCTTTCTGAGATACACAGAGCAACTCAGAGTTACAGAACCACAGTGTTGGAAGGAAAGGATCTCTCGGAACATCAAGTCCAACCTCCAGCCCAAGGTCTCTCTCCACCAGCCCACAGCCTCAAGTGCCACATTTACTCATTTTTAAACCCCTCCAGGGATGGCAACTCCATCCCTTGGGCAGCCTGTTCCAGGGCCTCACTACTCTCTCAGGAAATAATTTCTTCCTAATATTCAAACTAAACCTCCCCTGATGCAACTTGAGGCCATTTCCTCTCATTCTACCATTAGTAAATTGGGAGAAGAGACCAACACCAGCCTGGCTACACCCTCCTGTTAGGGAGCTGTAGAGAAAAATAAGGTCTCCTCTTCTCTAAACAAACTCTCCAAACTGGACACAGCACTCAAGGTGCAGCCTCCCCAGTGCCCAGTGCAGGGGCACCATCCTCTCCCTGCTCCTGCTGCTCACACTATTCCTGATCCAGGCCAGGATGTCCTTGGCCTTCTTGGGCTGTAGCTCCCTGGATCCTCCTTCTGCCCTTCTTGTATCTGGGTGTCACTGGCAAGTCTCCAGTCATCTGGGACCTCTCCAGGTGACCAGGATTGCTGATAAATGATGGAAAGAGGTTTGGCAAGTTCCTCTGCCAGCTCCCTCAGCACTCACAGGTGGATCCCATCTGGCCCCATAGACTCCTTAACAACCCCAGCCCTCTGCCTGTCAGCATGTTTTCCAGGTGGCTCCAAAGTTAGTAAAAAAAAGTATCAAGGACAGATCGGTCATATCTTCCTTTCCACAACCCACCTGCTGGGGCTGGGCTGCTGAGCTGCACTGCAAAGTGGAAGACCAAGCACCCCCTTACACCTGAGCAGTAACAGCAGCTGACAAAGGGAGGGAGACAGTTCTGATCGCAGCAAGTCATCAGTATGTTAATTGTTGTTAATTACAGAAATTTCTTGAAGGTGAGGCATGGCAGACTTCCAGTGCAGCTTTTGTCATGAGGAGCATGTATCTCCTGTCCAAAAGGCACTGAAAGTCATGTCCCAAACTTGCAGGCAGCATTGCCATTTTTATCGCATTCAGGCATTGTTTTGGTTTTATTTCTGGTTGAAATTGTCTGAAAATACTTCTATTGCCTTTTTTTTTTTTTTTAATTAGAAAACAGAAGCTTAAGGACTGATCTCGTTCAGCCTCACTGCATGCAGCTGTAACTCTACATGCAGAAAACACAAATTCCCCTCCCTTAAGCAGCTTTACTGAGCCTCCTCTGACGGTGGTCTGAAAAAGCTGAATCAAACTTATTTTAATTATTTTTTATTCTTTATTAATTGAAATAAGTTAATGACTTCACTTGTTGCAGACTTAACTTCAGGTGCTGCTGAGATGGGCTATGTGGTCACAGGTTACCTGTGCAAACTCAAACCCCAGCCCCACGACCAGCTCAACCACTCCTCTTCTCACAAAGCTGGAGCCCATTCTTCACCCTACCACAGCTCCCCAGAGCTTCTCCTCAAACCACCCCTCCCCCAGCACAGCCACTTACTCTGCTGAGGCCCAGGCCTTCTTGCCCATCTAAAAACTTAATGTTCTCAATTCATTACAAGCTCTGCCTCTAAATCACACCTGTGAGCCTCAGCACCTGCTGGAGCACAGCTCTGGCCATCCCCCCTAGGGGCTCCAGTTCCTCCCAGCCTGGCTGTGTGAGGCCTGTGCTGGCACCTCTGCCCCAGGCTCCATCTCTAGCTGGTGGTACCAGCAGTCCCTGCCCAACACCAAGGTGCCTCTGGCCGATACTGCCTTTCACTCCTCTCACTGAAGCAGAAAATAACACAGTACCTACCACTTGTGCACTGAAGTGGATAGTTTGGGGTTTACATGAGGACATGGTAGACATTTTTGTGTGAAAATTATGGAGCATGTCAGACAACTTACAAGAGTGACCACAAGGAAAAGAGAGAGGTGAAAGAAATGCCTCCCAGGCCTTCAATTCTCAACTGAACGCTGCTAAAGACATACATCTTATCTAAATACACACATCTTATGTGCTGCATACAGCTTTCCCCATCTAGCTACGAATGGGGATAGAAACAATACCTCTTATTAAAAGAAAAGAAAACCTCGTCAGATGCACAGCAAATGAAGTGAGACAGGAGACGAGCAGAGTTAAGAGCAGAGCACTGCCCAGAGGTTCTGGGGCCAGAAGAAGCCAGCTTTACCTCAATCCCAGCGGCTGCAGGATTCGGGGGTGCAGTGGCGAGACCTCGATCCCGAGGAGGAAAATGGTCCATCCATCACAGCCCCGCAGTCCGCCGGGGCAGCACCAGGGTCATCCAGAAGCTGCCGTCGGGATCCGCTCCCTGTTCTCTGGCCCCCGAGCTCAACCTGCGGGTGCCGGCTGGGCCCGCCAGCTGCCCACGTGCTGGGCCCGCAGGTACGGGGAATAACGGCGAGGGCAGCTCCCGAGGGAGCCGGTGCCGCTAGCGCGATGCCCGCTCTCCTCCGCACCCGCACGGCTGCTCCCGGCACGAGGGCGGCCCCTCATGGCAGCGCCTCCATTTTCTCCTCAGCGCCCGGCTACCGACACGTGCGGTTACGGTTCCAACCACCCCCTCCTCGGCTCTTGCGTCCCCGGCAGGGAGACCGCCTCACGGCTCGGCTCTCTCCAGAGAGCGGAAGGCAGCCCGCAGCCTGCGGCAGGGCGGCGGCGCGGACCCCGCAGACCCCGCACACACGCTTCCCCGGGGCGGCTCCCGCCGCTGCCAATGGGTGCGCGCGAGCCCGAGCGCGGCGGGAAGGCGGGCGGCTCGCGCTGCTGCGCAAACCGTTCCGCGCGCTGCCTCCTGCCCCGCAGGTGCGTGAGCCGAGCGCGGCCCCCGCAGCCCCTGCGCTCTCCCCGCCACATCTCGCGTATCAGGACTGACACGGGGACCGCTCTCCCCGCCACATCCCGCGTACAGGGCTGACACGGGGACCGATCTTCCCGAAGAGACGCCGCTGTCCAGGCCCGCGCACCAGCCCGCGGGGGAGGGTGGAAGGAAAATCCAACCGGTTCTCCTCTGCAGAATTTTTTTAGCAAATCAGAATAACAAAGAAATGTTATTTTTACTGTATGTTTCCAGGTACAGAAATATCTGTATTTCTCCTAATAAAAATATAAGCACACAGATTTAAAAACATCACCACTAAAATAACAATTAAAAGAGTCTTAATACAAATACTTTTTTTTTTCAGACTGTACCTTCACTTACCTCCAGGATCCTTACTGCTCAAAAAATATAAAAGAGAAAATGGGTTTTTCTCCCCCAGTGTAAATTCTGTAACAAACTGTTTAATTGGAATGTTCTCTCACTACTCCCCTCCCTTCCATGTGTTGTTTCTTTTTCTTTTTCCTTAATAAAAGGAGCCTCTAAATTGCGTCTCAAAAATAACCAATCCTCCCACCATTCTATGAAGATGCTGTATTTGGGTGCGTGCAAGTCACTACTAATTTTTTTCTCTCCTTTTTTTTTTAAAATCTCAGAATTGTCCTGCCTGTTCATTGTCTCAGTTGTACTGAAGTTGATAATGGCAGTGGTTTTAGTCTTCAGAGACAAGAGCCAGAGCACAATTCTCATTGCAGGACTGTTTACTGTCAGGTTCATAAAATCAAGGCTATGATGCTTTCTTTTCAGTAACAGCAGCAACAGAGCACTGCACACAGCTAAAAACACCTGTCAGGTATCATATTTATGTGATTAATTAATATTGCAATTGTATTTGTAAATGTCCTTAAGACTCAGTGACCATTTTCCTGGCTGAAATCACACACACAGCCTCAATCATTGTGTGAAATGTGAATTACTCTGCAGTAAAATATTATCAGTAGAAGCCCTACATCCTGAGTGCAGTTAATATTACAAATAGATTGAAGTATCATTGCAATGCTCAACATATAAACATTCCAATCAGTGCTTGTGCTGTGACATTTCCCTGGGAACCTGGATCCTACATTTCCTAAAATGCTCAGCAGGCATTTAATCACATCAGCTGAAGTGAGAAGCATCATACCAAGGATTCAGACAAGTCATCAAGGGCTGCTGTTTCCAGCAAGGATGAAAGTTTCCTCTGCCTGCTGCCTGTAGAATTCTCTTCACATAATGATGTGCTGCTTCTCCTCTGAGGGGTGGCATTTCTTTGTGAAACATCCTCACTGTCACTTTCACAGTTTGCCTGAAATAGAAAGGCCACAACATTTCAATCACATAAATTAGATACCGTGCTCCCAGACGTGATGTTCTAACATGATTAGTCTATCATCTACTGAGAAAAACAGAGCAAATAGAAATTTCTCAGAGTTTCATTCCAGAAGGTTCCAGGCACTGCAGGTGCCCCTGAACCCTCCATCACACAAGTAAGCCCAAGAGCTGACTCTCTCCATGGCTGCTTGTTTCTCACAGCTATGGCATCCAAACTTCATCTGCAGCCTCCAGGATGCCCCTTCACACAATGCACGTGGCCAGCACCCAGCCACAGTAACACAACTCACAGCAGCATTAAAAGACATACAAGGAGTGATGTGGTCCCAGCTGGTTTCCCACTCAAAACCACTGCCATCCTGCCGGGCTGTGTATCCACGTAAGGACAGCAAAAATCCCTGGTCCTCTTCTTCCCATGTGAGAAATGTACCTACTAACCTTCCATCTTGCATAGAACCTTCTCCACCATCAAACTGGTTGCACAATGGGACAATGTGGTAAGAAAGCTATGGAGAGAGGGCAGAATGAGCATTTGAGCACACACAGGCAGTGTAGATATAACCAGACTTGTTCCATTTATCTACTACATGACAGGATTTTAATTCAAGCTCTCTTGCCCTCTGATCTCACCAGGCATGGGCAGCTGCCTGGGAGGACTGCAGGCTTGCCTTTTGAAATTGGCCATGTTAACACCAGCTGCTTGCCAAACCAAAGCCTGTCGCTTGTCCACAGCCTGGAAGATAAGAGAGCAATTTCATCACTTGTCTTCCTTTGATGAATAAAATATATAACATTTTTCATGTGCTCTGGAGCGGGATGAAAATAACTCTTGCTGGGGAAGCTGTGAATTCTTACAAGTAAAAACAGTGTACAGTCAGTGGTCACACCTAGCCCCATGCACAAAACTGGTCTGAGAAGTTCCACTGATGCCTCTTTCTAGCCACTCAACCTGGCACAAAAGGTGCATCACATGGCAAAGACTTTGCTCCAGCCTCCACTTCTGCCTTGTGCTTCCCAAAGATCCCCACCAAAACCAATCAAGCAGCCTGGGAACTTCTTTTCTAACCAAAGACCAGGCTGAAGGACATCCAACCAAAAGAAGGAGGTAACTAAGGGGATGCTAGAGGGTGGTAAGGCAATGTTTTCAAGGTGTAAAGTTGTTGAGGTCCCTCTCAGTGCACCCCTGCACCACCTCCATTCTCTCTAGATGGAGTTCATATCGCCTGGCCTTCATTCACCTCTACATTTTCAACTAGAACTGCTCCTTTAGGAGAAACAAGTTTGATTGTTTGCTTTCTTTAAATGGAACTTTTTTATTTCTATTTGTGCCCATTGCCTCTTGTTCTGTCACTGAGGAGAGTCTAGCTCTGTTTTCTTTACTCCATCCCACCACATATTTATACACATTGAGAAGATACATCCACACCCCAAGACTTCTCTTTTTTTTTTTTACACTAAACAATCCCAGCTCTTTCAGCCTCTCCCCCTTTGACAGACACTGCAATCCCTTAATCATTTTGACACTATTCTGTCAAACTCACCCCAGAATGTTTTGCTGACATCGCTGTAATAAAATAGGGAAAAAAAAAGTTATCTGTCATTTAGTATTAATGATGAAGGTACCTGAAAAAAATGCAGGCTTTGCCCTTTAACCATAACCAAAGTATGGGACCACAAGACATTCATATCCTGGCAATAAATACATGAGGAAAGAATTGCAATACCTGAATATGGCAAAATAGGAAGAAAAAAAATGAATATATTCAAATGGTGCACACATCTGATAGAACTGGGACATTTAAGCATTCAATATCATTTCCTCATGCTGCAAATGGCTAGCATGGCACAACAAAACACCACACAGAAATCAACCTGAAGTGGAGAAAATGTCACTGGCTAAATGTCAGCTGTACAACCACCATGAAAAATGTGAGTGCCCTTTCAGCAGCAGAACCATTGCTGAATCAAAAGAGCTCACTTCACAGTATCCCAGGCTGATCATAACTGCTTCTCAATTCCTACAGACCACTGACCTTGTCATTTTCCCATTCATCAGAGTGTCTTCTCCAAAGCACTGTTAGTGGCCTCCTTCAGCTCAGGGAGCACTGGCCTCAAGGGCTGAGTTCCAACACCCTTGCCATGCTCAGGAACAGAGTGGCTTCATCTCAAGTTCCTGCTCATTGTGCCACCACATTTGTTCACAAAGAAAATCTACATGAACAGGGAATATGAGATTATGGCTGAGAGGAGACTCACTCTCTGTTTTGAGAGGTTTTGCTGCAGTTATTAACTCTTGCTATGCTTTACTATTTTATTAATTTAAAGTCTCTTCTTCACAAAAAAGTCCCCTGGACTATCTTGTGGGTCTTCCAGCTCCAAGAAACACGAGGAAGTGATGAGCAATGAGACAATTAAAAAATGGACATATGTAAACTTCCCAAAGCTGTTTGTCAGAGTGAAGCCCATTTCTGCCCAGCCATCAACACCAGCTTGCTAGGGACATCTCCTGGCTATCTACAGTACTCCAAAGATTTTGAAGAGACATCTTGTGCAAAGAGAGATGCCACAGAGAGTCCATCCATCCTCCACTAAGTACAATGACAGGTAACAATACCCCCATTGAAAAGCTGCTTTCAGAACTCTGAATTTCTAGCAGCCTCCACCTGTCTTTCTGAGGCCATGGCAGTGATGGTTCCGCTGAACTCCATACAAACCGCATGTCAGTTTACTCTTATTTTTTTTCTCAATATAGGAAACATTGTTCTTAATAAAGTTATGAACATTTGGATTTCATTAGGTTGTTAACTTCTCTAGGAGGAGGGAGGCTGGGGAGTGAAAGACACTAATACATACATAAATATATGTGTGTGTGTATATATAAAATCCACTCTAGATGGGCTCAAGCAGTGATACAGGGATACTTGGCTACTATATCATTAATTCCTGTGGCTTTTAACAGCTACCTTGTGGCAAATGCAAATTAGCTGCAGAATCTAGGCTGGTGACCTTTCTGAGCACACAGAAGCTTGACATGTCTTTTTCAGTCACTAACTACACCATCAGGAAACAATTGCATCCTGCATAAATAACTATTTATTGTGTCCAAAAAATGACATGAATACATCCGTTATATATTAACTATTATAATCAAATGACTGAAATACAAGACAGCATAGCATGATTCAAGCTTGGGGTAACTTTTCTTCTAGTTTCTAAAACTTAAGAAATGACACCTTCATAGCAAGAACACTATTCACAAATCCCACATCAATGATTAGATTAATTGCATCACTGTCATCCTCTTTACTATAGAAAATCAGCTCTATATTATCAAATACCACTCACAAACTAATATTTGCACTGTAAAATTACATGCACAGTTATTTGCTCAGTTCATTACAATTTCACAATTGTGTAATTTAAATATCTTTCCTTACCACTTGTCTGGTTTATAAATTAAAGGTTTAATCATCAGCTAACACCTTTGATAGTAAAAGATTTTTAGGCCAGTTATGCCCTGTGAAAATATTTTTCTTCATCAACAGCCATTTCACTAAGAATTCTGACAGTACCAGATAAATGTTAAATTACTACACCATTTATTTTAGAGGACAGATTAAACCTTTGCAAATATTTTTCCCACATGGACTATAGAGCTGCCTGCAACATGTCTACATGGCTGTCCATCCAAATAAATATGCTATAATTATATTTTTATTAGCTTCCAGGCAACCAACTTCTATAAGGAACAAACTCACATAGTCTTTATTCCAAGTTACTTACTTAGTAACTGTCAGGAGCTATAAATATGCTATAGGTGATACAAAGGGTTGTAGGGTTAGATGTGCCCATACCACTGAGATGATCTAGTTCCTGTAAATCGAGACATTGGACGTTGAACAAAAACCTTCCACTCTACAAACACTGGGAGTTTTGGTCAGCACCTCATGAAATACTAAAAAGAGAACAAATGTTTTGGTGTAGAATCTATGCACTAAAAGCTTTTTGAGTTGCCATACATTGAAACAGGCAGCAAACCCTGCACCTAGCCTGATCTACAACATTACTGATTTGGTTCTGCTCCATCAACATTCAACCCTGCAAGGAATTCTTCACAGTGAGATCTATTTAAGAGTTCCATTAGAGATTCATTAATTTCCTTGTTGAAAACAGAATCAAAGTTTCCATTCACACAGGCTTCATTTTCCAGTTGAAAGCTACTCACTAACTGCTGTATCCACTTGAGGTCCTCAGATAGTTCTTGGCTGAGAGATTCATACTGACTCTGCAGATCAGCATATTTCCCAGTGACACCTGCAAGGCTGGTGCCCACAGTCTTGAGATCATCTTGTAGATGTCTTTGCAAGGATTCAATTTTTCGGTATTCATACTTGAGCTGAGACAGCTTGTGCCTCACACTTTCATCCTCTTCTTTATACCAAGCCTCTTTCTCATTATAAATGGAAACCAGAGCATCAATGTCCTCCTGCAGGGAGCTGTGGGATGCAGCCAAAGTGCTGCAGCCACCTTCCATCAGCGACAGGCCTTCTAAGACCCGGGCAAAGCGCTCAAAGTTGATATAAGTGTTGTTGGGGGGCATGCTGGAATGGCACTTCATGGTGTACTCCCTCAGGCGTTTTGCCTTCAGCTCTCTGCTCTCAACCTTCCTGTTTTCTTGGACTTTGGATTCTTCTTTCAGTTGCTAAGTCATCAGACAGAGGAACCAACGTTACTGAACGTTTACAAGACAGCACAGCAATTAAAAACATTTACACAAAGGGTGCAGATTAAACTTCCATAACACTGAGAGATTCTTTCCTTCATGTGTTTGATTAAAAACCAAACAACAAACCCCAAAAACAAATGTGACAAGTGTTGTGCATTCATTCCAATGTGGTAAGTATAAGTAACAGGGCTGCAATTTATTTTTTTAGTGGTTAACAGTCTCAAAGTTATCAATATTTGCAAGAGGAAAACCAGCAGTCCTGAAAANTTGTTCTTAATAAAGTTATGAACATTTGGATTTCATTAGGTTGTTAACTTCTCTAGGAGGAGGGAGGCTGGGGAGTGAAAGACACTAATACATACATAAATATATGTGTGTGTGTGTGTATATATAAAATCCACTCTAGATGGGCTCAAGCAGTGATACAGGGATACTTGGCTACTATATCATTAATTCCTGTGGCTTTTAACAGCTACCTTGTGGCAAATGCAAATTAGCTGCAGAATCTAGGCTGGTGACCTTTCTGAGCACACAGAAGCTTGACATGTCTTTTTCAGTCACTAACTACACCATCAGGAAACAATTGCATCCTGCATAAATAACTATTTATTGTGTCCAAAAAATGACATGAATACATCCGTTATATATTAACTATTATAATCAAATGACTGAAATACAAGACAGCATAGCATGATTCAAGCTTGGGGTAACTTTTCTTCTAGTTTCTAAAACTTAAGAAATGACACCTTCATAGCAAGAACACTATTCACAAATCCCACATCAATGATTAGATTAATTGCATCACTGTCATCCTCTTTACTATAGAAAATCAGCTCTATATTATCAAATACCACTCACAAACTAATATTTGCACTGTAAAATTACATGCACAGTTATTTGCTCAGTTCATTACAATTTCACAATTGTGTAATTTAAATATCTTTCCTTACCACTTGTCTGGTTTATAAATTAAAGGTTTAATCATCAGCTAACACCTTTGATAGTAAAAGATTTTTAGGCCAGTTATGCCCTGTGAAAATATTTTTCTTCATCAACAGCCATTTCACTAAGAATTCTGACAGTACCAGATAAATGTTAAATTACTACACCATTTATTTTAGAGGACAGATTAAACCTTTGCAAATATTTTTCCCACATGGACTATAGAGCTGCCTGCAACATGTCTACATGGCTGTCCATCCAAATAAATATGCTATAATTATATTTTTATTAGCTTCCAGGCAACCAACTTCTATAAGGAACAAACTCACATAGTCTTTATTCCAAGTTACTTACTTAGTAACTGTCAGGAGCTATAAATATGCTATAGGTGATACAAAGGGTTGTAGGGTTAGATGTGCCCATACCACTGAGATGATCTAGTTCCTGTAAATCGAGACATTGGACGTTGAACAAAAACCTTCCACTCTACAAACACTGGGAGTTTTGGTCAGCACCTCATGAAATACTAAAAAGAGAACAAATGTTTTGGTGTAGAATCTATGCACTAAAAGCTTTTTGAGTTGCCATACATTGAAACAGGCAGCAAACCCTGCACCTAGCCTGATCTACAACATTACTGATTTGGTTCTGCTCCATCAACATTCAACCCTGCAAGGAATTCTTCACAGTGAGATCTATTTAAGAGTTCCATTAGAGATTCATTAATTTCCTTGTTGAAAACAGAATCAAAGTTTCCATTCACACAGGCTTCATTTTCCAGTTGAAAGCTACTCACTAACTGCTGTATCCACTTGAGGTCCTCAGATAGTTCTTGGCTGAGAGATTCATACTGACTCTGCAGATCAGCATATTTCCCAGTGACACCTGCAAGGCTGGTGCCCACAGTCTTGAGATCATCTTGTAGATGTCTTTGCAAGGATTCAATTTTTCGGTATTCATACTTGAGCTGAGACAGCTTGTGCCTCACACTTTCATCCTCTTCTTTATACCAAGCCTCTTTCTCATTATAAATGGAAACCAGAGCATCAATGTCCTCCTGCAGGGAGCTGTGGGATGCAGCCAAAGTGCTGCAGCCACCTTCCATCAGCGACAGGCCTTCTAAGACCCGGGCAAAGCGCTCAAAGTTGATATAAGTGTTGTTGGGGGGCATGCTGGAATGGCACTTCATGGTGTACTCCCTCAGGCGTTTTGCCTTCAGCTCTCTGCTCTCAACCTTCCTGTTTTCTTGGACTTTGGATTCTTCTTTCAGTTGCTAAGTCATCAGACAGAGGAACCAACGTTACTGAACGTTTACAAGACAGCACAGCAATTAAAAACATTTACACAAAGGGTGCAGATTAAACTTCCATAACACTGAGAGATTCTTTCCTTCATGTGTTTGATTAAAAACCAAACAACAAACCCCAAAAACAAATGTGACAAGTGTTGTGCATTCATTCCAATGTGGTAAGTATAAGTAACAGGGCTGCAATTTATTTTTTTAGTGGTTAACAGTCTCAAAGTTATCAATATTTGCAAGAGGAAAACCAGCAGTCCTGAAAATGCTCCAGTGAGTGTTTTGTGCAATGTAAAGTGAAAAAATTAATTTCAAGCATCCTCATTAGTTATGTTGAGGTTAACCACTTATGTTAGCTAAAAGTATTTTCAAGAAGAGATTTATCCACAAAAGCAAGCAATGTTTATGAAGAAAAAATACACACAGGCACATAAAATTAAGCAAATCAGCACACTTGGTACAGCAGTTATATCTTAAGAGATGATATATTCCACATTGGCTGGAGTCAACTTTCAACTCGGGATAGAAGGAAACCCAGCATGTAGCACATGTCCATGCAAACAGCAAAGGAGGGAAAAATGCAAAGCCTAGACTAATGCAGGATGCTGTAATGTCCAACCAACATCAAAGCTTTGTCACTCTCTTTTTGAAAGTCATGATAATGTCATTCACAGAAATCTAAGGATTTAGTCAGACGCAACCAATTTCTTCCCCTACATCTATCTGACAACCCCCCCTGGGTTGCTAAGCACCCAGAGGGCAGTTTTCCATTGGATACCCTAATGAGAGCAGGAATATTNCACAAGCTGCAAGGCTTTAAAAAAAAAGCAATTACTTTCCCCACTGGAAATAATGGAAGTGCAACCCACTTTCCTGTAACAGAAATCTTTCCTTTGCCTAACTTGGATAAGCAAATACATGCATCTTGTCATCCTCTTTACTATAGAAAATCAGCTCTATATTATCAAATACCACTCACAAACTAATATTTGCACTGTAAAATTACATGCACAGTTATTTGCTCAGTTCATTACAATTTCACAATTGTGTAATTTAAATATCTTTCCTTACCACTTGTCTGGTTTATAAATTAAAGGTTTAATCATCAGCTAACACCTTTGATAGTAAAAGATTTTTAGGCCAGTTATGCCCTGTGAAAATATTTTTCTTCATCAACAGCCATTTCACTAAGAATTCTGACAGTACCAGATAAATGTTAAATTACTACACCATTTATTTTAGAGGACAGATTAAACCTTTGCAAATATTTTTCCCACATGGACTATAGAGCTGCCTGCAACATGTCTACATGGCTGTCCATCCAAATAAATATGCTATAATTATATTTTTATTAGCTTCCAGGCAACCAACTTCTATAAGGAACAAACTCACATAGTCTTTATTCCAAGTTACTTACTTAGTAACTGTCAGGAGCTATAAATATGCTATAGGTGATACAAAGGGTTGTAGGGTTAGATGTGCCCATACCACTGAGATGATCTAGTTCCTGTAAATCGAGACATTGGACGTTGAACAAAAACCTTCCACTCTACAAACACTGGGAGTTTTGGTCAGCACCTCATGAAATACTAAAAAGAGAACAAATGTTTTGGTGTAGAATCTATGCACTAAAAGCTTTTTGAGTTGCCATACATTGAAACAGGCAGCAAACCCTGCACCTAGCCTGATCTACAACATTACTGATTTGGTTCTGCTCCATCAACATTCAACCCTGCAAGGAATTCTTCACAGTGAGATCTATTTAAGAGTTCCATTAGAGATTCATTAATTTCCTTGTTGAAAACAGAATCAAAGTTTCCATTCACACAGGCTTCATTTTCCAGTTGAAAGCTACTCACTAACTGCTGTATCCACTTGAGGTCCTCAGATAGTTCTTGGCTGAGAGATTCATACTGACTCTGCAGATCAGCATATTTCCCAGTGACACCTGCAAGGCTGGTGCCCACAGTCTTGAGATCATCTTGTAGATGTCTTTGCAAGGATTCAATTTTTCGGTATTCATACTTGAGCTGAGACAGCTTGTGCCTCACACTTTCATCCTCTTCTTTATACCAAGCCTCTTTCTCATTATAAATGGAAACCAGAGCATCAATGTCCTCCTGCAGGGAGCTGTGGGATGCAGCCAAAGTGCTGCAGCCACCTTCCATCAGCGACAGGCCTTCTAAGACCCGGGCAAAGCGCTCAAAGTTGATATAAGTGTTGTTGGGGGGCATGCTGGAATGGCACTTCATGGTGTACTCCCTCAGGCGTTTTGCCTTCAGCTCTCTGCTCTCAACCTTCCTGTTTTCTTGGACTTTGGATTCTTCTTTCAGTTGCTAAGTCATCAGACAGAGGAACCAACGTTACTGAACGTTTACAAGACAGCACAGCAATTAAAAACATTTACACAAAGGGTGCAGATTAAACTTCCATAACACTGAGAGATTCTTTCCTTCATGTGTTTGATTAAAAACCAAACAACAAACCCCAAAAACAAATGTGACAAGTGTTGTGCATTCATTCCAATGTGGTAAGTATAAGTAACAGGGCTGCAATTTATTTTTTTAGTGGTTAACAGTCTCAAAGTTATCAATATTTGCAAGAGGAAAACCAGCAGTCCTGAAAATGCTCCAGTGAGTGTTTTGTGCAATGTAAAGTGAAAAAATTAATTTCAAGCATCCTCATTAGTTATGTTGAGGTTAACCACTTATGTTAGCTAAAAGTATTTTCAAGAAGAGATTTATCCACAAAAGCAAGCAATGTTTATGAAGAAAAAATACACACAGGCACATAAAATTAAGCAAATCAGCACACTTGGTACAGCAGTTATATCTTAAGAGATGATATATTCCACATTGGCTGGAGTCAACTTTCAACTCGGGATAGAAGGAAACCCAGCATGTAGCACATGTCCATGCAAACAGCAAAGGAGGGAAAAATGCAAAGCCTAGACTAATGCAGGATGCTGTAATGTCCAACCAACATCAAAGCTTTGTCACTCTCTTTTTGAAAGTCATGATAATGTCATTCACAGAAATCTAAGGATTTAGTCAGACGCAACCAATTTCTTCCCCTACATCTATCTGACAACCCCCCCTGGGTTGCTAAGCACCCAGAGGGCAGTTTTCCATTGGATACCCTAATGAGAGCAGGAATATTGTCTCTGCTTTGCTTATGGTAGAACACAAGCTGTCTCCTCCCCAGCCTTACCGTGACCCAGGGATGGGACAGGGCTTCCCGAATTGTCAGCCGCTTCCTAAAAAGAGCAACACAAAAAATCCACTGATTTCAGTGAGAAAAACCTGGCACATAAGTGCATTGACCCACTGTCCTTCCAGGCTTTGTGTGGAGTGTTTGTCAAGACAATAACCTTGCACCCCTCGGAACATGTTGTGGGGTCATGTCACCTCCCTGCAAGTAATAGACTTGCAGTAATAGACTGAAATACTGGAGTGGAGGACACCCTGGACTAGAGAGGTTGCATGTCATTTCTGGTCTTTCACCCTACTATACCAGCATGACTCCAATGAGAATTTAGTCCTGAAAGTTAACTGAGGAGATTTGTTTTTTCCTCTTAAGGTTTCTGGGTGCAGTGATTAACTAAGGAAACAGCATCATCCTCCTGTCTTGCTCTTGAATGGCTGCTGTTGTGAGACTTAGGGGTGGGGAGGGGAACACAAATGACAGACACAGGATGGGGCAGATGGTAGCCCAGGACCCTGAGGAGTCAGAGGGCAGCTGCGAGTCCCTCCCCTTCCCTGCCACACTCCTTCTAACAAGGAGACAGGTAGTGCTGGAGTGGGGTTAGTTAATTTTTGAATTTTTCCTTACCGTGTATCTTTCACAAGGAGTTTCTGAATAAAATCTTTTGCCAGATCGCTGGTGTTGCTGAAGAATTCTTCATCAAATTCATAATTTACAGCTGTGATGTTGGCAAGTGTTTCTTGTTTAGTTTCTCCAAGGAAAGGTGATGCACCACTAAGTCTAGACAAGCCAGGAAGAAGAATCAGTTGGAAAAACCAAACAGCAGAGGTACCCTAATGAAATGACAGTGACTGTGCAATATACACTCAGGACATTTGTGGATCTCATGCTGTAGCAGCCACGCCATGTAGGAAATAACAGGTCCAACTTTGGCTCACTATCTCTATATGTATGAGTAAGACTCATCATGGTAATCTCTAGTGCAGCACTCATATGCACACAGAGAGAAATGCATGCTCTTAAATGAAATCACTGCTAATCAAACTAGGAAAGGCTTCAGATGAGGAGAGTCTCCATCCCTGTGAACACACAAACACTTCCAGGAAGAAGCTCCTATTGGCTACAGTAGTGTTGCTATAGGTTTTCTTTAGGTAGGAAAAGACCTGCCCATACTGTGTTTCCCTCCACAAAGCTACTGACAAGTTCCCTGCCCATTGGGTTCAGCCAAGAGAACTTTCTCAGCTGGAACCAAAATACATTGTGTTTCAAAGTCAAGTGTTTGGCCTTGACTAGCATTCAGCTCCACTGGAGAGGCAGTGCCATGCTGCTACTTACAAGCAATCCACAAATGAAAGGACTTTGGCTGCAATAAAATCCAACTGTTTCTGAACAATGCGTAATTTCATTCTGTTGGCACTCTGTTCCAACTGCAAGGAGACATCATCATAAGATGCCATTCAGCATTACTTAGGAAAAGCCTTCCTCCTCCTTTGCCCATCTCTCAAGTGTGACTGACAACCTTCATCTTCAGTAGCTATATACCCCTACTCCATAAAACTCAAGAGTCAGAAGAGATCATTGTAGAACCTCCTGCCCTGCTGTCCTTCCTCTCCCATTCTTCCCTCCCTCAATGCACAGGGATGCTGACTTGTAAAAAAAAAAAATAATTATGGGAAATAATTATTTTATACCAAGGAAAATTGATCTCATCTCTTTTCTAAAATCCTCTGGGCTATTATTATGCTTATCTGTTATGTCTAGGTTTGACAGCAGAGTTTCAGGATGCAGCAGGAAACTCCTCAAGATCAAAATGGAGGTTTTGAACAGTAAACCACTTGCTCACATGATCCTGCTCCATAGACCTTTCACCCACTAGACAAACCACTGCCCACCCTGTGTATGCAGCTCCTTTCTTAAGGGCAGAGCTGTTTCACACTAAGGCAACAGAGCTTCAGGGACTTGTCTCTACAGGAGTGAATCTACTGTACTCACAGTATATAGGTGATGACTCCTATGCTCCTGAAAAACAAAGGAGATTAACTGCAGGGGTTCTACATGACCTCTGTTCTTCTTAATGTATACAATATGAAAAAGTCATTAGTAGCTGCTGTACAGGCAGGAAGGACATTGTGGTTTTAGTTAAATGCTAACATTTCTCTTAAAGAATGATGTTTCAGGGAGACTGTGAATTTTAAATGGGAAAATTTTAACTCTCTTTGGGTATACTGACTCTAGCAGGTATTTACTACAGCACACATCACAAATACAAAGAAATAAAAGCAAGGATGTTGTATTTGGGGTGACCTCCTTCACCTGTCTTCTCAGCAGATCAAATCAGTAAGCAGGTCTCCTCTGCATCCAGCATTCTTATAAATATAAACCTGTCACAAGTGCTGCAGAAACATGTTTTCTTTAAAGAATGCTCCTCTGCAGTGGACAGTGGCAAACTCTTAACTCTAACTACCATCATTAAAGATTTTCATTGTAATTTTGCAGAAAACAAATGCTTACCTTTTAAATAAAAAGAACTGAAAGACAGAACAAAGAGTTCTTAACTGCACTTGAGTTTTTTGTTTTGTTTTATATCTGCTTCTGTAGACTGTTGCAGATGTTTTGCTGAAGTAAAATGGATTCTATTCAGAGCAAATTGGGAAAAAGTAATAGTAGGGCAACCTGGCAAAAAAAAATTCCATTAAAAACTCACCACATATCTGCAGCTAGTCCAAGTGGTTCATAGTTTACTATTTCTGGAGCTGTAAGAAAAAATTATCATCAGAAGCAACTGAACACCCCTGTGCTGTGGCTGCTGCTGGGCAGGGTCACCCAGCACCAAGGCTGGTTTTCAACATTGACTCAAACGAGCTTGAAACTACTGCTGTCCCTTACTACTTAACTATGAGAAGATGTCTCCACATCCTCTTGGAACTTGCAGTAGGAGAAAAAGGAATGGGCTGCTTGCTCACCTACAAATTCCGGAGTTCCAAAAATGTTTTTGAATTCAACTCCATCTTCTATTTTGTGAGCTAGGCCAAAATCAATGAGTTTGATGTGTGGACTATGGATATTCTTGTCTAGAAGCATTATGTTTTCAGGCTAAAAATACCAAAAGATAGATCTTTGTTATTATAATATTAATATCTTGGGAAAGTAACAGAGTTCTCAACAGCTTTTTTTTTTTATTCACATACACAACACTTTAGAACAAGAAACACAAATCTGTGCCTAGCCATTTACAATTCATTCTTTTGATACAGGGGTGACAACTGTGAATTTTTACATTGCTGAATGGACCAGAACTTTGTAAAAGCAAAGCAAATATAGTAATACTTTCATTCCTTGAATTTTACCTCATCCAAAATCTGCCTTTCTCTGTTAGCACTCCTAAGCCATGATGGCTACTGCCAGGATGAAAACAAGATATCCTTGTTCTGAAAAGGACATTTTGAATGTATTTCTGGAAGCAGCAATGTTTGAGGCAGCCATTTCTCTGGCTCTGAGTCTGCTGCTAAGAAAACACTGTTTTTTAGTCTCTAGAGTTTCATTCCCAAGACAACAGACTCCTAGCTTCAGAGAAACATGGTGACCTAGGTAGGCCACAACAAAGGCAGACAAGACAGTCTCTTCTGTATTATCTAGGCCAGTTGTACTGGTATCAAAGTTAAGGACTGTAGATTGATATGACAGGAAGATAGCTCCACATGATGTGTTTTCAAGCCCCTAAGCAGCTAAAAAAGCAGGAATTCTATTAACTAAACTGCACTGGAGAACACATTCTCCTCAAGTAATTCTAAACACAGTCGGGATTGGAAGAACCAACAGTTGTTTGTATCTGGGCCTGCCTCTCCTGTTCCCAAAAATGCATTTAATTCTAATTTGGTTTGCTTGGTTTTTTTTTTAAACAGCATGCTTTGGATGACACCACAAATGCAAACAGCTGTAGGATCAAGACTTAAAATTTCTTTTTCTCAGTCAGTAAATACAGACACACATCCAAAAGTTACCAGAGGCCTGATAAAGGAGATTGTCTTCCTTGGAGCACTCAGCTGTGAAGTGCATTTAAAATGGTCTTACCTATTATTTTAGGTATGTTATCAAATACAGAGTGCTAACAAACTGTAGAAGGTACAGTCCATCATTAAAACCCAACAATACCAATCAGACTAAATCAGCATCTTTACCTTTAAATCAAAGTGAGCTATTTTCTTAGAATGAAGGTAGTTCACACCATCTAAAATCTGCTTGATGAACCTGGTTGCCTCCTCTTCACTCAAGGACTCCTTCTGTGCCAGGAAGTCAAAAAGTTCTCCTCCAGAAACCCTGCAAAACCACACCAGAAAATGTCCTGTTAACTACCCACACTGTAAGACATAAAATAAATGTAAACACAGAAAAGTGAAACATCAAAAAACCTCCATATGTCTAGAAAAAAGCCACTCTTGCAGACAAAATGCAGAGTTGCTGATGTTCTGGTCCCAGGCATGCCAAATTCATTGGTGCTGGAACGTTTGAGTCATCGAGGATTATAAAGAATCAAAGATCTGAGTGTTAGTTGAAGAATGTGACAGAAAGTGACTGTGACAGGGATCTTAATTAGGCCAATGTTCTGATGCTCCCATCCCCTTACAAAGTGCAATAAGCTACAGCCTGACAATAGGACACACAAGCATGTCAGACCACATGAGGACAGGTAAAAGCAGAAGGTAATGAAATGAGAAGTTGTTTTACCATGAAATAGCTGCCAGAAAAAGTAAGCTCCTTTCCTGTGGCTACATAGACCAACATATGGCAATAGACATACACTAAAACATTAACAGATATTTATCATCATTCATATGCCATCCGCCAGCAGTCACATTCATCTCCAGGAATGCTCCCTGGCCTGAATACTGCTCCCCTGGAAAGTTAGTGGTTATTTCATCTCAGGGATCAAAGCCTCATTACCTGGATTCCATGCAAAAAATCAAGAAAAAGGAGCTTTCCTTCATTCCCACCCTGCATGCTATTCATGCTCAATAGTCAAAGTCTAGGGATTTAGAAAAAAACAAACCCAAAAGACACCACCACACTCCTCCCTTGCCCTCCTCCCCTCTTTTCCTCTCATCTCTTAATGAGGAAAATATGGGAATAGTGAGAATGGCTGCAAATCTTGCAAAGTACTTCATGGCATTGGAAGACATGAAAGCAGAAAGAAAACTGAAAGGAGAATTCAGTAGCAATGGCCTCAGGTGACATTAAGGTGCATCTGTATCCTCCAGGCAGGCACATGGCTGAACTGGGGGGCCTGCTCACCAGCAGACTCATTGCATTCTCCCGCCAAGATCTGTGAGGCATGAGAACACACCACCTCCATTTTCACAGTGCCTCTCAGCCCTTTCCTGCTGCTCATCCTACACCAGTCCCCTTACTCACAGCTCAAGGATGAGGACCACATCTGTCTTGTTCTCATAGATGTCGTGCAGCTGGATGATGTTGGCATGCAGAACCTGCTGCAGAATAGAAACCTCCCGTTCGATTTCCTCGCGCCTCACCCCGCGGCAGCTGGCCCGGCTCTGACGTTTCTTCATGAATTTAGCAGCATACTCCACACCAGTGCTTTTAGCCCGACACTTCTTCACTATGGCAAACTGGCCACTGCAAGGACAAGATGATTTAAAACAAAATAATAAAATTATCTCTTAAAGCTTTAATATAATCACAGCTTCCCAAACCAGCCATTCATATAAAACGTGTTCTTGGTACCGTAGTGAGGATGGTCAGAACTCTGCAGTTAAAGCTGCTGGAGCAACTGCTCTGAAATTTAGCAAAAGCAAGCAGTGTCTGACAAGAAGGGAGGACAGATGTTAGCATCTCTAAAAAGCAGTTCGTGTGTAAATGAATAAAATCTGTCTCCAAAGGTTCAGATTATAATGCAACACAGCACTGGATGTTCTGAAAGGACACATGCATTGAAGTCTTTCTCTTCAGAATAGCCTCTCAGAAAAGAACTCAAAACATTGATAGCCCTTAGGAAATGTAGAATGACATTCAGTAAACAGTTTTCAAATAAGAAATGGTGTATTCACATTAGAAATTAAATCTTAAAAACAATGAAAGTCAAAACTTTTTTTTTTAAAAAAAAAAAGAACCCAAACACCCAGGTTAAAGCACAAAAAGCACTGATATTAATTTTTTAAAACAAAACTGGTGCAGACTCACTGCTCTCCTAGCTCAAGCACCTCCAGCTCAAGTAACATTGAATAAGAACATTTGGTCTTGACATAATCTTATGTCAGTCCAAACATAAATGAGATAAATCCATTCCATTCAGGATAAGCTTCATTTACTTCCTGCTCTGTCACTACTCAATAGAAAATGCAGTATTTTCAGTGATTTCAATAACTTCCATAACTTCCATTAGAAGTATTAAAATAAACAACACCTATTTTTAAACAAATATGTACGTTTTGATGAACCTTCTTGTACTTAATAGTACTTGAGGATTTTTTATTCCTTTCCCTTTACATAACTGACAGTACAAACCTGGACATAATGATGTGTAAATGGGACATGGAATTTGAGCTGATAGGCAACAAGGAGCCAGTGGGGAAGTGCTGCAGTGGCAAGAACAACTGTCAAGGACACTGACCTCATAGCAGCATCCAGCATTTGGCAGAGCAGAAGAGAAAGAAAAGATTCTGGCTTGTATAAAGAATAGTGTGGTCAGCAGGAGCAGGGCAGGGATCTCAAGTGCTGGGTTCAGCATTACCCTAATGCTTCAATAAAGACCCAGGAATCCAGGAACAAGCCAGGAAATTGTGCATTTTTATTTTTCCCTGTGGCTTGCAACATCTTCTACTGAGTCACAACTGTCACTGCAAAGCCTGGATGCAAAAGTCTGGGTTTAAGGATAAAGAATAAAAGCATAAAGACTGGGATAAGAGCAGGCAGAACGTTCATTTGTGGCCACACATGCACTGGGGAAATAGCAGGTTACAAGGAAATGGGTATTGTGATGAACAATTTTCTCAGACTACAAGTATGTCAAAGGAGAAGACAGGAATTCCTTTGATGTGTCACTAGTATTTTTATCAGTTTTTAAGTAAACAAAAACATACAAAATCCACAGTATCACTGGACTTTTAAAGTGCAATGTGACCATGTTCATTCCCATAATCAGCACTCGTAAAATACTATTTTTTCCCCTGATCTTTGCTGGCAAAATTAATGTCCTCAGAGAGAATTCAAGGGAGCAAATAGAGTAACATCAGTGCCACGTGTGTTCAGAAAGTCTGAACCAAACAAGATGCATGTCTTTCAGAAAATGAACCAAACCAAACAAACATGAATCCCACCATACTTTACACAAACAGCCCTCAGCACTACAGAATAAACTCTGTTAGTAGGATGTTTAAGGCAAGTTTGGGGTTTTGTAGCAGGAATGAGATTTTTTAAAGTCCTCTAGGGTTTCCACATAATGATCAAATTAGGAAACAGAAATATGAATGAATTCATGGATCTGACAAATTACTGCAGCCTTGCTTCCTTTTGCAATTGCTTATTCCTAAAGAGATGAGAATACATGTCCTTCTGTTTCTACCTCTCTCCTGAGAAGTGTTTAGGATATGTATTAAAATTAAAAAGCAGTACTTTGGGCTGTTTGGCAGTGTTTGAACCCTTTGAGATGAGAGGCTGCCTCTGCCATGGAGTGCTAACCCCTGAGAGGGGGTGAGCACCAAGCCACAACCTTCATTTTTCATTTCTTTGCAAAGCTTTCTAGGTTTAAGACACACTCCAACCATCTGTGTTAATAAAGCACTAAGTACATTATAAAATTATAAGTTTTTGAATATAATTGCTGTGTATGTTGCATTATTTTAAGTTCCAGCTGTACTTGCAGCTCTCATTTCCCAAGCCAGTGAAGGGTATAATAACACTGAGTAAGCTGAATGTTTCTGCAGTGCAGTCATGGCGGGGGGTGTGTGCTTCCACTTAATGGATGTTTGTGATTCTTACTAAGAGATCATAGAGTACTAACAAGGTCTGAGTTGGAAGGACCTCTAGAGCTCATCCAGTCCAACCCCCCTGCTGAGAGCAGGGACATCTGCAACTAGAGCAGGGTGCTCAGAGCCTCCTCAACCCCACCTGGAATGTCTCCAGGGATGGGACCTGAACCACCTCCCTGGGCAGCCTGCTCCAGTGTCCACCACTCTGCTGGGAAAGAACTTCTGCCTTATTTCTCATCTAAATCGACTCCTTTCTCATTTCAAACCACTGCCCCTTGTCCTTTCACTCCAGGTCTTTGGAAACAGCCCCTCTCCAGGCTTTTGATCAACTCCCTTCAGGTACTGATAAAAGCAGAGATCCTGGCTGATAAAATCAGAGCAGCTGATGGTTAAGGGTATCTGTCTGATGAGTCTCTTAAGTCTGGATATAATGCCCAGAGTAAGGAAATACCTGATACTAACTGTGTATTCTGGGACTGGAGCCTGGCCAGATTGTGCAGGGAGATCTCACACAAAGTGCATTGTGTCCAGGGACAGGGAGAACAGGGCTGACCTGGGCCTAACAAAAAAGCCCTCACCATATTGGTTTTTCCTGTAAAAGCCCTCACCATATGGGTTTTTCCTGTGTGTAAAGTAGCAGGACATTGTGAATGTGATGAGACAAACTCTTGGGTGAAGTAGGTTTTTCTTGTGGTAAGATCTTGAATACCTGTTAGGCTTTACACATGCCAGGCAAGGGTAACTATTTGACTGGTCTCAGAGGCTTCCCTGCCTTGTTTGTTAGTTGACCGTGTCTTTCTGGCCACCGAGCTTCCTAGAGCTTTCCAATTTAGTTCTGCTCTTTGGTGGAAATGAAGTGAAATATTTGTGATTTTTTTTCCCCAATTACTCTATAAAACACTCATTGATAAAAACTGAGCCTTTTCTGACTAAAGGAATGCTTGTTAAGATACAGACAGCACATGGTAGCCTTAAAGTTTCCAAGTTTTTTGTGCCAATATTACAAAAAGGATAGAAAGTGGGTTTCAGCTAGGCTCCCTTACCTCTAAATCACCAACCTTCTTTAGATAGCAGCCAACAGCCTCTAGTTGTTCAAACCTTCCTTTTTGATAACTAGTTGCCAAAATAAAGGCAATTTCCATGAAGCAATAGTTTTAGCCAAACGAACTAAAGACTTATTCTGTTTTTACAGCTTGAGAGTTTTTCATCTCACTGTTATTGTAAAGTGCATTATACACTTAAAAAAAAGCAGACTGAAATGCATGACCTTATCCACAGTCTCAATTCTCCAGCTACCTGGTGCACTTAACCATCATGGTAGTGTTTTTAACAGTACATATACAATGTACTTTGCCAAAATCCATGTTTTTTTAGCATATTCCTGAAGTGAAGATAACTTGGCTCATAAACATCCATATATAGAACACAAACAATATAAGCTCAGAGGCTGAACCTTACTAAATTTCTTTTTTTCTTTTGGTAAAGAAATGAAGTTTGTTCCCTTTCAGAAGTATTTTGGAGAGCTGGACAGAAGCCTTGTCACAGATTCAACATAGGCTGTCCTCAATTGTGATAATAGCTCAAGAGTATAAACAGGAGCAGCTGCAACCCCTCAGTTAGGTTATAATTAGCTACAACCATCAAATCTGTCCATCATTAATAAGGGCATTAATCACAGCAATGAAGATTACTTATTATTTGCATTGCTACTATAATCTAGGAGATTTGTCACTGAATAGGAACACAGAGATGATATCATTGTGTGGGTTTGGAGTCTATTTTCAGCAGCATGCTCTAGAGGAACATAAACATGTTTAGAAGCTCAGCTTATTTAATTCCAGTGCAGTTCAGGAAAGGATGTGGAAAGGATTTGAGGAAGAGAGAAACTGGACAATCCAGAATAACAGGATAATTTCCAGCTCTTTTTTCAAAGTTTATTTTTAATACTGGTCCTGGAGGGCAATGCTCTGGGGCAGAATTTAATTGAGAGACAAAAATGCAGCCTACCAGTTCTGAAAGGCTCAGTGCCTAACAGTGCTATTGCTATGGATCATTAGAATAAAGGGAGCCTAAGGAATTTTTTTATATAGGTATGAGTTTATAGGAATCTTCCCCCTGAAAATATACAACAAAACACTGAGATGACAGTACAGTGCTGTTTGGTTTGGTTTGGTTTTTTCTGGTAGTTGTTAAGCTTGAAATTCCTATAAACCAAGAAATAAGCTAGAACACCTTCACAGATGTACTTTACACTGAAATATGTTTGCAAGGAGTGAAAAGTGAAAGGGGACATGCTCTGGCATTCTGGCAGCCAAGAGGCAACACTCAATTCCCCAGATGAGCCAGAACAATTTATCTGGAGCACATTTGCAAGGGATTTTAGGCAGCAACCTCTCACTGACTTCAACAGCAATTAGGTTCCTACACACTTGATGGAAAGGAAAGTCTTTCTGTACTTAATATGCCAAAGTCTCTTGGAAAAATGAAATTGTGTCATAAGGGGTAAGCATACAGCTGGACATACAAATTCATTCTAATGATGTCTCCAGACAGGTACAACCATCAAATCCACCCATCATTAAGAAAATTAATCCTAGCAATGAAGTTAACTTACTATTTGCATTGCTACTATAATCTAGGAGATCTGAATCCACCCAGTTCTAGTTTTGATCCATCCCCTCCAGTCCTGTCACTGCCCAACATCCAAAAAATCTTTCCCAGCTTTCCTGGAGCCCCTTCAGATCCTGGGAGCCACAAGAAGGTCTCCCTGGAGCCTCCTCTTCTCCAGACTGAACAACACTAAAATAACATTATCTGCATTGCTGCAAATTAACACCTCAAACACTATTTTGGGTCATTAGTGTGGAGTCACATGAAAACATGCCACCTACTTCATCATCAGCATCTCCTGGAGCTGTTAAATGTTTCTGGAAAGTTCCCAATCACACAGTGACAAGTCACTGCTTGTCCTTATCAGCCCCCAGGCCTGCAGTGATACAGAATGAAGCCAGCAATTCTGGCAAGTTCCTGATAGCCTGGTAAGCATTTAATGTACTCTGAAGCTCAGGAAAAAATGCACATGATAAAAAATTCTCTCCCTTCACCACACCTGGCTCTTAGATGGACTAAGAGAGTCCAGAAACCTAGGAAAGATCAAAGCTGAGGAATAGCTGATTTGATCTTCTGCAACAGCAGTGCATACATAATATGCATATAGGTTAGTACAGTGTACCCTTGTGTTTAAAGGTCCAGCTGGATATGAACTGAATGCAATATACTTGGGAGCAGATAACTCTTAAGAGGGTAGCAGTATTATGGTTAAACAATTTTTCTCCTTCCTTGTGTATGAAAGAGATGGAAATGATGCTGGCAGTTTAATAAAGACTTTAGGAAATTATCTGTATGGCCAAAACCACAAAGAATTGCTGAAACTCCCCTTTCACCACTCTCTGGAGATTCTTCAATTAAAAAGTAAGAGATTGAAGTTACCTCCTCAGCTTATTTAATAGTTACTATACTGAAGTAAACAATCTCCTTCAGCAGAGGACAGCACAGAAGCTACATTAGTTGTTCCCTCTACTCTTTCTACATGGGAAATAGATCAATGGGAATTCTCTCTAGAGCCACAAAACCCAGATATTGAGGCAAACTAATCTTACAGGAGCTGTAGAATCTGTCCTAAGTAAAGAGTACTAGTCAAGGAGCCTGCTTCTTACAATTTGCCTGTTTCTGGCACCTGCTTCATGTATACACACCTACTCTTTCTGGCTTATATGGAAAAGGGCTTTCTTGCAGAGAATATAGAGAATATACCCATTTAAATAGGCAACACTTTCAGACTCCATGTCTGAATGTAGTCTCCTCTAAGCCCAGCCCATCATCCACCACGTAAGTAGACCCAGCTGTAAAGCATAACCCTGAGACCAGCCATGTTTCTATCTCATGCAGATAGCAAAGCAAGGATTCAAGGATTCAAACAGCATGGGCCAGCCTTCACCAGGTTGTTCCAACTACACTTCTCCATTCAAAAGGCAAAGTAACCATCAGCTTGAGAAGGAAAGTGGGGTTCATTACCTCCAGTGACACTGAATTTCCAAATCCTATTCAGGAACCAAAGTAAAACTATGCTACTCAGTTTCCAGTTTGTCATACAGCAGTTTGACTGTTGGAGAACATACTAGGGCTTCCTGGGAGCAAAAGAAAAAGAGCAAAAGAAAAAAAGCAGCACAACTTTTACACCCTGCACACACACACACACACACACACACAGAGAATTTCTTTACTTTTAGACAGATTTTCACTTTCAGGCCAATGTTCTCAAGACCAGTGAATATTCAAAATAAAGCGGTTACAGAAAATTGAGTAATTGAGGCCTTCCTGAGAGGAAAGGAAATGTAAAAAAAAATCCCCAAACAAACCAAAATCAAACCAACCAACCAGTACACTTAACCTAAAGCAAAACAAACCAACAACAACATCTTCAAGGTGCAGTTTTTGCTTCTACTATTGTACCTTGCAATTGATTTACATCATACAGAGTCCTTGTGTCCCCACATCAGCTATGGAATATGGTACAGTACAAACTTACCTTCCTAGCTCTTCCCCAATTTCATAAACATCCTCCACCTCCTGCTGCTTGAACAGAGCCATGCCTGGATTTTTCATTGATGCACAAAGATGATGCAACTAGAATATAAGAAAGAATGACATTTATGACTGTCTTCCAACAACCAAAGAATCAGTAAAATGTATTTCTGATACAGTCACTTTGGATCCATTACAGCTCATTCATGGCCAAAGTCATCACTGGCTGAGAATTAATTTAGCAGTCTTGGGCAACTAGGGGAGGGTCCAGATCTGGCAAGAGGTGAACCCCTGTAAGCCAAGAGGGGTTTTCCCTCTCACTGAAATACCTAAGCACATATTTAACCAGAAGCACAAAAACACACCTTGAGACATGAATGTGACATGTGCTAAGTAGGATTATTGATTTTGCTTCAGCTAAGCAAGTTTAACCAAATATTGATAGTTTAAGAAAGCAGGGCAGAGGCAGAGGGAAAGTCTGTTTAAGTTCCAGGACTCAGTATTGGGGACTGGAGCAAAGGATGAGGCACATTTTTGAGCCCATACAGGAGCAAGGAACACACCAGCTGATGCAGGAGTGAAGAATGAATGCATCAGCTGCCTCCAGACAGTCCACTGAGGAGGATGTTTTTCCAAGTAGGGACAGGAGAGTACATCCTGCACCAGGGAAAGGATAAAAAAGATCCAGTATTGTACATTTGGGTGGACTACAGAACCTTTAAGACCATTTATATGGGCCCAGAAATAGATGCTTTGAAGGGTGGACATGTCAGGCTCTGAGTTTATATGTAAGTAAATGAGGAGCCCAGGAGGAAGAACAGACCTTTTTGGTAGATTCTGGAGCAGAAAAAAAGCTGTTATTAGACTGCCCCAGGGCACACTTTGGGAACGAAATACACTACCGTAGTTCTTGAAGTAAAAGGGGAGGTATTTAAAGTCCTGACAATTGATCAGAAATAGAATACACACCTCTAAAATTCCAGTTTCAGGTACTAGGAACATGTCCTGCCTAATTTCTTCACATTCCTAAACTTACTATCAGAAGCCACAATGTTTACCATTGTGACATAAGGCATAAACTTAAACACGTATGTCTTGTATTAGTACAAAACCTGGTGTACATATTGTTATTCCTGAGCAGAAGTGTCTTTTTAGTGCAGCTTGTGCTGTATGTAAAGGAGATTTATCTAAAGACATCAGCTCTTCTGGAGAGGGTGAAAAGAATCCACTTTAAAGGAGCAGAAGAAAGTAACATATTTCTCGCTGTTTTTGAAAGCCTGTCATTGCCAAATGATTTGACAATCAATCACTGGTCTAACCCCAAACCAATTAAACTTAAACCAAGCAAACAAATTCATGTGATACACTTTTCTAGTTTTATTACTTTGTATTATAACTAAACAGATTTGTATAAGTATTAGTGTTTTCATCTTTCAGCCTTCTCATCCTCTTTCACTTCTTCTTTGTACCTTTATTTTTACCTAAATATTTTCCTGTAAAAAATCAACAGTAGCCTAAAATTTTCTCTGTCAGAAAATTGAAGCAGCTACCTGTGCCTATAAACAACAGAAAGCACACCAAACATCTGAGCACTTCAGTCCCATTACAGAATCACTGATCCCGCCATTAATTCTCAAGGGACCCCTTTCTGACCTCCCAAGTTTACTCTGCAGCAGTTACGTGTGGTGATTGACCAAAGACCGCATTTCCAAGGCTCCACTTCAAACACACATACCAAATGTGTGAGCTCTGCAGCTAATTATACCTCTTCAGCAGACAGCTAACAGCCAGGGCTGCCACTGTAACTGATCCCAAAGCCCTCACATGCTTCAGTGATGAGTTTGGTGCAAACACATCGACTAACAGGGGAAGCCTGCAATGCCAGGCATGCTGGCACCCTCAAGGATTACTACTGAGGCAAGACACATTGCTGCCCCAAAGTCAAGTGTGATCTACATTTCTTTCGAAGGCAGATAAAGGATATAAGAAATTCTGAAGCCTTGTTTCAGAACAGACACCTCTAGAGTAGGTCCAAGCTGAGATCCTTTACCATGCACAGGTAAGCATGGTGATTTTGGTGCTGTAGCAGCCACAGCAGCAGCAATTGCCACACACTGCCACTCATTCACACTGTAATTCTTGACCATGCTCTAGGAGGATGCAGGCCAGGCCCAACCAGCCCCCACTGTGCTGCATCACCCTGGGACCCCCAGCTCCACGGCACAGAGGAGAGCTCGTTAGGAAAATTACCAGATCCCAAGTGCAACTGCTTGATGAAAAAGGACAGGAAGCAACTTATGGATAAACATCATCACCTTGGGCAGCACTCGCTGAATCTCATTCAGCTGAGGTGAGAACCCAGGACAAACCGTCCCCCATAGCTTTAGACAGCAACTGTGCCAGACTGAGGGGCGTGTAACACCAGTGGTTTACTTCTAAAACTACTGCATTCCCCAGTCCTTAGGGCACTGCTCATGGAGAGGCGACAGCTACTCACTGAGATGATCCACAATGCTGGCTGACAGCTGCAGGACAACTGGCACACACAGACGGAGGTGGAAACGCCATTAACCGTGCAGTGGGACCAGGATGACCAAGTGTAAGTCACCAGCCACGTACCTCTCTCTGCCACACCTGCACGGAGGGACCCGCACCGCACAGCTGCCGGCCCAGCTCCCGTCCACGACGCTGAGGAAGAACGGTGGTGAGGGACGGCCCGGGGGGCTCCCCACAGCCTGCTCCGCTAGATGGGCTTCACTGCGGAGCGACTTCAGCCTCTGAACTCGGACACAGACCGCAACATGATGAAAGCGGCTCAGAAGCCGGCGGGCGGCACAGGGAGAGGGAAGGATGGAGGGAGAAACAGAAAAGGGCCGACGTCCAGCAAAGGAAGGATGGCCCAGGTCCCGCGGAAGGCTTCAGGCTTCAACCCATTTGCCACCGGGTGCGGCTCGGAGCGACCCGTCCGCATCCACCGAGTCCCTCAGCGCGAAGGGTCCCAGCCGCGCCAGCCCCGCTGGATGTGCCCGAAGGGCGCTGAGCGGGCAGCAGCCCGAGCAGCCGCCGGGGTTGTGCCGCTCGCCCCTGGGCGGGACCACCGGGCTCCGCCCCGTGAGGAGCAGCGGCGGCCCCTTGTGGATCGCGTTGCCCGGGGCGGCCCCGCGCCGGGGGTCGCGGCCGCATGGTGAGCCCAGTGACCCTCACTCTGGAAAGAAAACATTAAACGAACCCATTTCACGGGGCGAGTGCCGGGGCTAAGTTGGCTGGGACCCCGCGGAGCAGAGCCCGCCGCCCCGCTGGAGTCGCTCCCCGCAGCACGGAGCTGAGGACGTGCTCCCTGCGGTGAGGAGCTCGGGATTCTCCTCTTTTGTCTGTATAAAAGCACAAACACAGAAGCGAGATGCACTCTCAAGAGAAAATGGATTGTCTGACCAGGCTGCAAAGGCTGCAGCCAGACAGAGTGTGTCTGTCATGACTCTTGTCCAACATGAAGTGACATCTGAGCTTCCAGATATAGGAAAATCATATGAAGATCTTTTGAAAGAAGAACAATGGCTTTGACTGGGGGCCCACTGACAGTGGATGCTGAATAACAAGCCACTTCTCCTGAGAAGGTGTTTGATGCCGATTACACAACAGCATCATGGAAAAACACACAGGGGCAGAAAATGCAGCAGCTGGAATCCAGAGGCTGCACCAGGGATCTTTGCAACAGCAAATCTGTGAAGGCTTTAAACTTCGTAGGCAGTGTTCTTCAGTGTGAATTGAGCCATCCAGTGGGAATAGACTACCTGCAACCTTTCATTTTCAAAGCTCCAAATTGATTTTGCTGATATGTCAAAGGCCATGGGGTACTCTTACGTGTTAGTAAGAGTTGATCAACTAAAAATGGTGATTTTATTCAAACAACCTCTCCTGTAGCCTAAAGTAAAGAGTGCAGGTCCCAACTTGTTGGGGCTGTCAATAAAGTGGAACCAGTAGGGGAGGGATAGCCTCAGATTTCAAGCCTAGCAGCTTTCATGGGGAAGCAGTCCTGAGACTTTTGCAAGTTTTAGTGGCATTTCTTTCTGAGTTAAGATAATTTTCAGTCTCCCCATGGCATATTCACCTATCTCTGTGAGGAAAGGAGTTATCCCTTAAGTCTTTTGCAAAATCTGAGCTTCTGTATGCATCCCATTCACTGCAGACAGCATATGTGGCTAGTGCTTTTGGTTATGGCTGGCGAAGTCTTTTCAGCCTCCCTCTACCATATTGTAATATCTCTGTCAGGAAAGGAGCTCGGCCCGAATTCTCTGTCTGAACCTTCCCTTCTTTGTGCATCTCATTCACCCTAGAAGGCATCTGCAGCTTGTGCCTTTCCTTTCTGCTGGAGAAGCCTTACAGGACGGCTCTGTTTACACTCTGCCCAGCCCAGAAGCGTGCTCAGTGCGGGAACTGCCTTCACTGCGGGTCGCGGGTGGCTCTCGGGACAGCTCCTCCTCAAGCCGCGCTTTGCCAGTGTTCATTCCAGGCCTGTGCTGCTGGGAAACTCCAGATTACTTAATTCAGTCATCAGAGATTTTCCACCTGTGCGAGACTAGAAGGATCAAATACTTCTAGTCCATACCCTCACCGCTCCCGAGCTCCCTCCTCCCGTCCCACCGCCGTCCACTGTCCCAGGCAGCCCCGGCGCGGTCCGGCCTTACCCGCTACCGCCGTACGGCCACAGGGCCTCGCTGAGCGGCGCGGGTTGCTATAGCACTGGGAGCCCCGGGGGCCTGGCGAGGCGGGGCGGACTGCGGGGCGGGTTGCGGGGCGGGCTGCGCTTCCTGCTGCACTCTGGGCACTGTAGTGCGCGGGCCGTGCGAGCCGACGGGCGGCGGCGGGACGCGGACTACGCTCGCCAGCGGGCCGCGGGGCACGGCCGCCCTGCGCAGGCGCGATAGGGGCGGGTCGGTGTTGTTTTCAACGGCGTCACCGGCAGCTCTAGCCGGTGGTTCTTCTGTGCTGGGCCCTGGTCGGGGCCGCGCTCAGGTAGGTGACGGGGCGCGGCGGCGGGGGAACCGGTCCGCGGGGGGCTGGCTCGCGGGCTCTGGCGGTTTTCTGGTCTGGCGTCGCCGCGCAGCCTTCCCGGGAGCGCGGCAGGGCCGCCCGGAGCGGAGCCGAGCCGGGGGGGGCGCCGGAGCTGGGGCACCGCAGCCGCTGCTAGTCGCAGGGAGCGAGCAGCCCGGGCGGCCGCGGCTCCCTTTGGCGGCCGGGCGGGCTTCGTGCCCGCCTTGGCTCTGGCCCTAGGCGTTGGCGTTTGCCAACTTCCTTCTCTTTCATCATCTGCTGTGTCTCTGCGGCTGATGCAAGGTGCTCCCTTTCAGAGGCGTGGGGTTGTTCCTCTGCCTGTGCTGGTGTCGGGTGCGGGGTTATAGCACCTGTGAGAGGAGTAGTGGGAGCTGAGCGGGGAGCGCCCGGCTCTGGGGGTGAATTGGCTTTTAGAAGCCACATTTGTTTTGCTGGAAATCATAGCAAGGAGGTAGTCTCTGTGGCTTGCTAAATATATTCATAAAGAAGAGTGCTGCTTTGGGAAAGAAGTTATACTGCTTGTTAGAAATAATGAGAAATAACAGACTTGCATGAAACCCCCCAGTAAAATAGCCCTGTGCCATGGTTTTATTTCTGCTGTGTGATAAAGAAGCTACTGTAGAAGAGAACCTGGTGCTTTCACTTGGAATGCCAGCAAAGAAAACTCTAAAGAACCCTGGTTCCTATCATCACTTTGTTATTAATCTCTTACTTTAACTCACCGAGGCTTTTTTTTTCAGTCTAGGAGGTCCTCTTTGAAGATGGAAGAGCGTAGGGTTTGTTTAGATTTCAATGGTTATTCTTTCTGAGAAGTGTTTATGCAGCCTCACAGTGGATAAATGGGATGTCATATCTCCTTTTCTTGGTATTCCATTATCACAATACATGTAACTTTAAGCTTTGACACCTTGTTTGTGGTTTGTGTTTCACTAAGAAAGCAGTTCACACTTCTGCTTCTCCTCTTCCCAAACCCCTCTTCACAAATACATAGAAGCTGAACTCTGAATTGAAGGGATATTTATTTTGTCTGGGTAGAAATTGAAAAGGTGATGTCATGTGAGAGCATAGGATGTTAGTGGGCCTAGAATCAGCTTTCACTTTAAACTGGAGTAGGGAAGAGACTGAACTATTAACTTTTGAAAAATAATGGCAGGGAAGGTATTTGGTGAGAAACCAAGATAGTGAAGCTGGGTTGGTTGGTTTGTTTTCAATCTTTTTGTCTTGGCCTGATGTAGAGGAGATATGGACAGCACTGGCCACATCCAGCACCTTTGGGTGGCTAGGAAAAGCAGGCTGGTTCACAGTGGGTCTTTGTCACTTGGTAGTGAAGAATAGTGAAGAATTCAAGTTGCGCCAAGGGAAATTTAGGTTGGATATCAGGAAAAATTTCTTTACAGAGAGAGTGGTTAGGCATTGGAATGGGCTGCCCAGGGAGGTGGTGGAGTCCCCATCCCTGGAAATGTTTAAAAACCATGTGGATGTGGTGCTGGGGGACATGGTTTAGGGACCTTGGCAGTGCAGGGGGAATGGTTGGACTTGATGATCTTACAGGTCTCTTCCAACCAAATGATTCTATGATGCTATGAATATGAGCTGGTGAAGATTTTGTTAGTAAGTCAGTTTAACCACTGGGGTCAGATTAGTCTTCTGTATTTCATGTGCCTTTAAGGGACTGGATTTGACCTCAGATGTATTTATGATTGTGTTTTATTAATCTTTTACAGAAAGAAAACATCAGTCAATAGCTAAACTTTTAGGAACACTGTTCTGAGAATTTTTTTTTCTAAAAGCTTTTTAGGCCATGTTGCTCTTTTAGAGCTAATTAATTAATTATAATTAATAAAATGCTTTCCTTTTGATAACTGCTTTACTCATGTATATATGTTTGCTGAAGGTGCTTGTAGGAATTTGGCAACTCTAGAGATGCCCTTCAGCCTGATGCCTGATATCTGTGATATTTTATAAATCTAGCAGTTCTACCCATAAACCTCAATGTTTTTTGTAATATTTTTTTATTCCATTAAAAAAAAAAAGTACTAAAAGTTTCTACTTTGGAGATTATTCACCTGTATGCAGTTAAATATTCAATATTTGTATATTCTGGTTGAATACAAGTAACTTTGTACTCAAGGCCAGCAATTAATGGAAACTGCTGATTAGTTTTATGATTTATTTTTTTTTAATTACTTTTTTGGATTATGCTGATAGCCACATAGCTCCTGAAGCTTTCCTTTGGGAAGGAAAGACAGATGTTTAATGCTTGTTCATCCTGAGGCCATGGTTGTGTGTTCAGCAGAGTTGGTTTTATGCAGTGCTCAGTGAGGTGTCAGTGTGTGATGTGGATGGGGAGGGAGAATAGCAGAGCATTTATGAAGTTTCAGACAGTCCCCGTGATGAAATGCTGGGCTAGCTACAGGAAGACAGGGGTTACAACAGAATCTGTTGTTAAAACTTGCTCTTTCCAAATTTGTAAATGCAGTTGTGTAAAAAGATTCCCCCCCTTTCTTTTCTTTTTGTGTTTGAAAGGGTTTGCATTGTGTGACTTCATTGTTTTTGGTCCAGTGCTGGGATGCATTAATGTGGGAATTGCCATGTTATGAAACCACAGCCTGAATTTCTTCCACAGTGGGGATAGGAAGGACTGGGTAAGCTCCCTTCACTCTATTTGCCCCAAATGAGAATGGCTTTATACTGAAGAAAATCCTTTGTATCCTAGCTGGCAGTGTTTCTAAGAGGTGGTGAGTTCTGCTGCTTACCTTGCTCTGAAAGGAATGCTGCTGCTGCTGCACACCTGCTCAAATTCACATCAAGCAGATGTTATCCCAGGAAAACTCTGGAACACAGTCTTCCCTATTTGAGCATTTGTTTTTTTTTAATGACTGAAGAATTGTGATTCTTTAAAAAAATCAGGATTTTTTTTTTTGTTGCTGGAATACAGTATAATTTAAGAAAAAAACCAAACCACACTTCCCCCCCAGTCCCCTGCAGCCTTGGTGTTCCCCAGCTGAGATTCCAGGAAAATCAGTGAAGAAGGAAGAAAAAGATCTTCAAGGAAAATTACAACTGTATTCAAAGTAGGGCTTTATAATAAATGGAAATCCAGTTTCTCTCTAATTTTGATACCCAAGTGTCCTAGCTTGGGTGACACTAAGTTGATTGTTAGGGAATATTTTTTTGTTTATATATGAACTGCTTGCAGTTGTCACCATTGCCTTTTTTAATAGAGGAACTCCAAATATACTAGTTGAAGTTGATGAAGAAAAAGACAAACATAGAGTAACTAATTCAGAGACAGGAGACAAATGTTTACCATTTATTGTAAGAAACCTCAATGTGTTTGGAAGTGTTTTATTTTCTTGTGCAAATTTCTAGCCACACTGGCATGCTTAGGTGCAGTAATTGAAGGTTGGTTTGTATTTTCAGTGTTAACAAACTGTGAGTAGAGAGAGACAGGTTTCATAATAACAGAGAGAGTAAATACATTTAAACAGGTAGGTGCTTTGCTCTTACTGGAAAGAACTAGATGTGGGAAATAAAGCAGGTGCCTGAAGTTCTCAGAATTCTGCTTTGTCAATATATTCATGTTATGGAAGCTTATTGAACCATGGTTTCTTTTGCTATGTTATTACATTAGATGCATAATGTAACACAGAAATTATTGGGAACTGTTCTATTTTGAGGATTCCCCTCCAGTAATTCTATAGTAAGCCTTATTTAACAACCTGATATATTCTTATTTTAAAGAACAAGAAATGCATTGCAGTTCTTTTTAAAGTATTTGTATTACTTAAGAACTTTGGTTTTACATATTCAGATTATTTATTTTTTTTTAATGAATACTTCTGGTACAGGAGTAAAACTAAAGAGGCAGCAGCATTCAGAAAGCTGTCTTGTGAAAATAACTACCAGAAGTCATTCAGTAGTATTGTCAGGAGTCAAAATTGTATTTCACTTTTGTTGTTGTTTTGGATTTGTACTTTCCAGGTACTCTAAATTTTCTTCAGAATCTATATTTGAGAGTACTTCAAAGAAAACATGAAACATTCTTTTGCCCAATAGGTGAAAAATATTAGTTAGAAAAGATCCTAATTTGTCTCTTCTCACAATAGACACAGTGTATTTCTTGAAGAAACTGTAGTTCCTGTGCATCTAACTGTTCAGAAATTACTTCACCTACTGAAACCTGTTTTAAAACTTCCTGTAGCATCATTGTTTAAACTTGATTTATTGGCTGGCTTTGTATTTGTGTGTTTTATTACCTAGTCTAAGAGCTTTTTGGCTTGCTGAAATAGGTATGTACTTACCAATGCCATATTTGCTTTAAGTATAAAAAAGATAGTAGGAAATATGTACAAAGAATATATTATTTTGTTTAGGCTTTTAGATTCTATACATTTTTCAGTTGCAGAATAACAGTGAGTTCATGTGGTATGCTGTAACATCATGATTTGCATTCTACTTTATTTTCTTTCAAGAGTGCAGTGAAATGAATGTATCTTGCATGTTCAAAGAATCTAATTCTATTTGCAGTGTGCTTTGAAAATGTCTGAAAATTCAAGTGACAGTGATTCATCTTGTGGCTGGACTGTCATCAATCATGAGGTACCCAATCTCAAATCAATAAAGTTGTCAGTTTAAGACTAGCCATATGCAGGAAAGTATTTCTTTTTAACTTTGTAATTTTTGTTTTGTGTGGATCTTGTGTATCAGTGGTGAATGAATTTGTGTGGCTTCAGTTGTGTTTCTGTCCATCTTTTGATCTCTGCTAGTGTTATTTATTAGGCAAGCTTTTATTTGTGCTGAAATGCTAGAATTCCCTAATTCAAGTCTTGGCATCTAGCTGTTTGTAAAGAGATCTAGTTTGTGGCTTATAAATATCAGTTGTCAGCAAGGTGATATTTAAGAGGTGGTTAAAACTACTTTTCCTTATTTTGGCTTGGATGACAAGTTGAGAATCCTATTGCCAAAAGAGAAACAGAAAACTTACTTCAGCCCTCAGGTTCCTGTGGATGTGGGAGTGCATAGTCTGCAGAACCTTACAGACTTGGAATAAAAGTGATTTAGAAGTTGGCTACAACAGCTGGGTTACTCTGCTGTGAATTGGGATGTATTTTCATAATTAGGATGGTTATTTTGCAGTGTAACTGAAGATGTGCAGTATAAAGCAATTGATCTAAGACAAGATGGTAGGAAGGCAGGGGTCTGTCTAGACAAAGCAGAATGGATTTCTGGATGTAGAGATTTCTGCATTTTCATTTATTCTTCCCTGCTTAAAAGAAATAAAATAATTCTGTTGGGGTGGGAAAACACTGGTGTTTAAGAACCCGTTGGTGTTGAAGAGCTCCCATTACTGGTGTTCTCCTGCCAACAGCTTTGAATGTGAGTGTGAAGAAAGCAGAATGAATGGGGTGACTGGATACCTTTCACACACCCCTGACCCAGGGGAGGGGGTGACATGGGCAAAATTGTTTGGATATTTAGGAAATGAGTAGAGCTGAGGATGAGACCAATTTAGAAGACAATAGGATTGCTTTCTCACCTACTGAAACCGGTGTTAGCAGTGAGGCAGCAAATTAACTGAGGTAAGAGTGGCAAGGGAGGGCAGCTGCCTAGGAGAAGTGACAGCTGTGTGCTGAATTTCATGTCAGCTTTGGACAGAAGTGGTGCTGTGTGTTGTGGGACTCCTGTTAAGAAAGGACTTCCTAATTTTGGGTAGGATTGTAGTGAGGAGACTCCATTCTCAGCCTCTCTGCTGCTGAGGCAATGGAAGGATGCTGGACACCCAGCAACCAGTGAGTGGGGGAGTTCAGACACCCACCCCATGCTGCATGTGTTTATGAAAGGTTATATTTTACTTGGATAACCCACCTTTCTTGGTATTTTAGCTAAAATTCTAATTATTTTTAATATTTTAAAATTATTAAAATTCTGATTATTTTTTTTTTTTTTAAGCTATAGTCCTGATTCTTGCCTTATCATGGAGCTTGGGCAAACAAAACTTTTGTAATTCTTTTTTCTTCCCAGTTGAAGAAACAAGTAGTAGTTCTATTACACCAGAAAACAATTGTCGCACNTTGTACTTTCCAGGTACTCTAAATTTTCTTCAGAATCTATATTTGAGAGTACTTCAAAGAAAACATGAAACATTCTTTTGCCCAATAGGTGAAAAATATTAGTTAGAAAAGATCCTAATTTGTCTCTTCTCACAATAGACACAGTGTATTTCTTGAAGAAACTGTAGTTCCTGTGCATCTAACTGTTCAGAAATTACTTCACCTACTGAAACCTGTTTTAAAACTTCCTGTAGCATCATTGTTTAAACTTGATTTATTGGCTGGCTTTGTATTTGTGTGTTTTATTACCTAGTCTAAGAGCTTTTTGGCTTGCTGAAATAGGTATGTACTTACCAATGCCATATTTGCTTTAAGTATAAAAAAGATAGTAGGAAATATGTACAAAGAATATATTATTTTGTTTAGGCTTTTAGATTCTATACATTTTTCAGTTGCAGAATAACAGTGAGTTCATGTGGTATGCTGTAACATCATGATTTGCATTCTACTTTATTTTCTTTCAAGAGTGCAGTGAAATGAATGTATCTTGCATGTTCAAAGAATCTAATTCTATTTGCAGTGTGCTTTGAAAATGTCTGAAAATTCAAGTGACAGTGATTCATCTTGTGGCTGGACTGTCATCAATCATGAGGTACCCAATCTCAAATCAATAAAGTTGTCAGTTTAAGACTAGCCATATGCAGGAAAGTATTTCTTTTTAACTTTGTAATTTTTGTTTTGTGTGGATCTTGTGTATCAGTGGTGAATGAATTTGTGTGGCTTCAGTTGTGTTTCTGTCCATCTTTTGATCTCTGCTAGTGTTATTTATTAGGCAAGCTTTTATTTGTGCTGAAATGCTAGAATTCCCTAATTCAAGTCTTGGCATCTAGCTGTTTGTAAAGAGATCTAGTTTGTGGCTTATAAATATCAGTTGTCAGCAAGG
>VYZU01037757.1:49329-61391 GCA_013401355.1 Ceyx cyanopectus
GCTATAGTCCTGATTCTTGCCTTATCATGGAGCTTGGGCAAACAAAACTTTTGTAATTCTTTTTTCTTCCCAGTTGAAGAAACAAGTAGTAGTTCTATTACACCAGAAAACAATTGTCACACAGTAAATCTACATAACTTTTATAAAACCCAACTAAGCCAAAAGCTTCAAATCAATTTTTATTTAATGAGATTTCAGTTAGATCTTATAACTGATGGCAAATTTCTGCAAAACTTATGATTAAAATAGTATTTTTTGACTATAAAAGTATCACAAAAGTTGTCAAATAACTGAGTTAATTTTTGAAGCATTTTCAGGAGGAACATGACTGTTCCTTCTTAATATGTAATGTGATTGTAGAATGTATCTTATCCAGCTTTTCTTGAGCTGTCTAGTCTTCCTGAAGTACAGTCTCCTCTTAAGTGTCCATGTTTGCTTCAGCCCTGAAATGAGGCATCTAGGGAAGCTGATCTGGAAGTATTACTACTACTGTAATTTCACACCTGCTGTTGCAAAAATAACTCTGTCTGTTTACAAAAACAACTCCAGTTATTTATGGATCAGGGTGACTTATGGATCAGGGTGACTTAGTGTTTTTTTAGCTACCTTTTGCACATTTTTAGTTTTCTATCAACCTTGCTCTTGTAAAGAAAAATGACAATATGAAGATGAAATATTTAGAGTTGTCAACCATATTTCTTGTCTCTACTGCCTGTGGCTTCCAAGCAGTGTTTATTTTCAGCTCCTGTCCTGCCCTAAGGTTGGTGCTGACTGGCAGCAGTGATAACTGAGGTTTCTTTCTGGATTAAAGATGGAAATCCAATTGAGAGATTGTACACATTTTTGTTTAACATTACAACTGAGATCAGCAAAAACACCCATTCAAATTTACTGATGGGAAGTGAGGTGGAGTAGTGTTATATTTTTTCCTGGTAGTAGTACTTACTAGTAGTTAGTGATGTTCTGTAGAAGTTCTGTATTTTCTGTATTTACATCCAATACATAGATGTGTGTGCAGGAATCAGATGCCATATTCAAAACTCACTTAACCTCCTCTCTTTCTCTAAATTATATTTTTAAAATAGGTCTTGTAAAGGTATTTGAAATATCATAATTAATAATTGATGCCTAAACTGTGTTTTGTTTTTTTTTGTAATTTTTTTGGGTGTGTATTGCTGGTTGGTTTTTTTTTTTCAGTGATTTTTTTTTTTTTTTTTGGGGTTGGTTTTGGTGGGGGTTAGGGGGGAAGGTTTTTTGNTGTGTGGAATTTTTGTTTGTTTATGGGTTTTTTCCTAGAATTGTCCTCCTCTGCCTTTTTTTTTTTTTAATTATGATCTTAGATACTACACACTGATAGCTGTTTCCCCTTAGTTAATTAGTTTATTTTCCTTGCTTTTCTTTTCTTAAAGTTCTTCAGTTTTAAGATTTATTCTCTTCTGTTTCTATTATTGTATTATTATTATTAATGTGCTGTTATCTTTGTAACCCTTTCCTTCTGCTTTACTGATGGAAACTCCAATAACTGTAACTTTCATTTAAAAATCTTCAAATCCAGGGTTCTGACATCGAGACAGTGACTTCAGAAAATGGAAGCACAAATGATAACCATGAGTTTGTCTCAGAAGAATATGTTTCTTTGCAAGAAGAGGAGAGGCCAGTTGATTTGCAAGGTAAGATATTAAAAGAGGAGCAATTCCATAAAATAAGTGATTATCTGTTGTAAAAAAAAATAAATTTGTGGCAAATACTGTTGGAGTTTGTACCCTTTGTAGATATCTGTCAAAATAGTTGCTTCATCAGTATTATGAAAAATACTGTCATCAACTTCATTAAATATTTTTTTCCCTTGAAATAGATTAAATTAGTGAATGTCTTTCATTTTTGTTAGTGTTTTATGTGTTACAGAATCACATGTACTGTTGTTATTGGAAGATAACAACAGCACTCTATAAGCTAAAAATTGTTCATTAATAATGGTATAGATTAAGTAATTTGGAAGGAAACATCAATGCTTTCATATTTAAAATAACATTGTAATGCTGTGTCAGCATTTATTGACACAGCATGAAAGTAAATGTGGTGTATATTAATATAATAAAAATCCTCCACTAATTTTAATTACTAAATTTAGCACTCTATTTTTTGATATTGGTATCAGAACTTGGGCATAACAGGTTCAGTGTGTAGCTGACTAGATTGTTTGGGTGTTTCCAAATTCATAACCCCTCTTTGTAGGCCCTCAAACTCCTAACAACTGTTATGAAAATATTTTAATTATCCCTGCATACAAATGCATTGTGGTATCAAAGTATTATTTAAATCTAACTGTGCTTTCTATTTATAGGTTACTTGCATTATGATCAGCATGAGCATTTGAATTTGAGCATCCTCCAAACTGATGTATTACATAACGACAAATTGGATTCTGATATTTGTTAGAGGGATATGAACAATGAGAGTTAGGATATTTTTAGAAAACCTTCCTTGATATGAGTAGATAATAGAAATCTGTCACAATTATACATATTTTAATATTATATGGGAGGGGACATCATTTGTGATAACTGATTTTAATCTCTTGTTTGCTTGTTTACCTCCTTTCATTTCTGTAGCTCAGTGCAATGATGGTGGAGAGATACCAATGGTAGAAAATCTCTCTGCTTTTGAGGAAACTGAGGCAGTTCCAGAGGTAAATAATGTTATGTTACTCAGAAGCTTCTGTAGGCCCTGACAGTGACATGCAATGGTCTGAAGGCATTAAAATATATATTCTAATTAAAGCACTAAGAATTCTTGCTTTTTTTTAAAAAAAGTATGTATCTGAATAATTATTATATTGTCCATTTCCCTAGGGAAATAAAGTCCCTGATGATGGGTCCTGCATTGGAACTATTAGTGATGATTCTGACATTGTTACACTTGAAGCTCCCAAACCAGAGGAGACTCAAAGTCAGGAGGAAGCTCCAGATGATGGTGAAGAAGCTCAAAGTTCAGAGGATTTTAACATGGGTTCCTCCTCTAGCAGTCAATATGCATTTTCCCATCTAGAAACTGGTAAGAGCAATGAATTACTAAACAACTGTGTGCAGAAATGACACCAGGAAAAAAACATCTTTGCTTAAGCAACCTTCTTTGTGGAGAGGGGAGAAAAAGTTGGTCTTGTTCAGTACTTGTCCCAGTTTTGCAGTCTCAGGACAACTGTAGTTGCCCCAACTCTAAAACTTTGTCCAAATATATCTCTGCAGCCTTCTTATTTAAAGGTGTTCTCTCCTTTTATGACTTTTATATTTTTAAATATAAAACAAATTTCTAGTATATTTTTGAAAATGACAGGGTTAGTTCAGAGAGTAACTGAGTTTTCTTTTGGCAGATGTGTGCAAAAGGAAGGCTCTTAATATTTTCTCCAACTAGAAGTGAACAAATAGTCAACAAAACCAACCAAAGAGCCCTTTACTGTGGTGTTTCTCTTTTCTAGTTCTCTAGTCTTCCTTTTTAATTCTGTTTAGCTGCTTATTTGTAATCTTTTCTGTTCTCTTTATTCTCTATAACACTCTTGTGTTACTGATTTTTACCTTTCACAGTAAATTTATTACAATGGAATCAGAAAATGACAGCTTAGCATCTAATCATGACCAGTGATCGATTTATAACAAAGCTCTCACATTAAGTCTTCTGGATGACTTGACTTGCTACTTAATTTAAAATTAAGTTGACTTTCTTTTTTTCTTTTAGGTCTCAGTTCTAAAAGTGCCTCTTTTTATGATTGTTTTTGTTTTGTTTTTGTACACAAAAGTGAGTTGGCTGGAGAAGCTGAGGAAGATTCCTGGTTGTGTAAGGGGATGGGGAAATGAGGTGAAAGAGCATGTGTCTCACAGCCTTCCTTTCCAAGGTGGTGTGATTACATTGATCAGCTTCTGTAAAGCTGATTGCTTATGGCTTGCATGGAGTGTTCTGAAAATTAACATTAGCCATCTGACTTGGTCTTATAGTAGTGTTCATCTATATGGATGCTGAAAGGCATCTTCACTGAAGAATTTGTCTGAGCTGACAGTTAATTGCTTTTTTAAAAAAAAAAATTAGCATTTTTTTGAATGCTAGACCTGTATGTAAATTTGGAATGGGCATCAGGAAGCTTTGTAATACATTTTAACGTGTGTGCTTGGTGATTTCAATGAATGCTTGTTGTTGCATTCCAAATCTGTGTGTGATAGGCAAAAAGAATTTCTTCCTTCTAGCATAAGCTGATTGCATCATGGCCTTCAGTGCTGTGCATTTGACTGATCAAGTGTTATAGAAAATGTCTGCAGTACTTTGTCATTTATTTAAATGACAAAGTTTAGCAGTCAAAACTTTCATGCCACTTTTTAGCAGTGGAAATCTTTCCCATCTGCTTCTTGGTCAGGTTTTCTATCGTGTTGGAAAAGGATGAACTTCAGATTTTCCTGATGTAGGTGATAAAAAAATGTTCAACAAGGTTTTTCTGCCACTTGTACTTGCAAGGCAGTTCCTCCTTAGGCTGTCTTCACCATGCAACCAAAAGTGTTTTAATAATGCTTCTTGAATGAAGTTAACAAGCAGAATGCTCATGTACTGAAACAAACTGCAACTAGGCTTGAGTTGTATCTCTAGGAATGGCAATGAAAATCACATTTTACACCTGGAAGTGTAATGTTGCTGACACATTGCCAATGAGTGCCTGTGAGTGGCTTTAAGTGTCTTACAGCTTTTTGTCTTTGCTTTCTGATTGTTGTGTCTTTTATTTGTTTTCCTATTTGTTCCTATTCTGTTGTCCATTGTATATCAAAGCATTTCCTATTTGGCTAGAAGCAGTTTGTTCCTTGACCATTCTTGTATTACAGATATGTAAGATTTATTGGTTTTTGAAAAAAAAAAACCAAACTAAAAAACCTAAATAAGCAAAATAACACCTGTCTTCTGTCCTCTATAATCCTTTTATAATGTCTGACCTTTGCATTCTAGTAAAAATACCTCTCCTGATTAATTTCTGAATGCTTGTCTTTATTGCCCAGGACTAGGAAAGTATGTGTCTGCCTGGATGTCTCAAAAATAGTGTCCTTTTCTGGCAAGCTACATAAATTAATTTTAAGACTCTGCATTTGAAGTAGTTATTTAGGTGATTTGCCTTCATTGCAAGGGCTGCTTGGTCAGTATGGCTTGACCAGAGGCTTTGTTGATCACATCAAACCAGGTACATGAACAGGGTGTTTGAAAGCTGCTTTCTTACCCTGCTGCTGCTTCTTGGGAAAATGATACTTTTGAGAGAGGGAGGAGAAATCATCATTACCTATGTACTGGATTATAGAGTCATTTACAGAAAGCACTTGTGCCAGTGACAAGCAATTACAGCTCAGTCACAGTATAGTGCTTTTGGCCACAGGACCATGAATGGGATCATAAATACCATCTTGCCAGATGCTATAGAAGGGATTTTGGTATGGTCAGAATTTGTTCTTATCTCAAATCTGGCCAATTTCACTCTTCCAAAAGATCAGTTATGTAGTGAAAACTTTGGATCTGGAGTGTTAGGGAGGAACAGAGAAGTTTTTTGTTAAAAGAAGGATAAAGATGTGTAGCATATGGTACATGTTAAAATAAACAAAGCTACATATTAAATATATTTGCAATGCAAAGCTTTGGATATTTATGGCACCTACATTAATCAAACTTTAATATTTTGTCTGCAACTCAATGTAGATGTTAGAATTTATTTATTTATTTATTTATTAAATATAAAAAAATCATGCCTCTCTTTTAGGAGCCTTTCTTTTTGCAAGCCTTTATGTTGCTCTTTTATGCTGAAAAACTGAATTCTTAACCTTTCTACTTCACAGAATTTGCCGAGGTAGTACATGTAGATGCTTTAAGAGGCAGGATTATCTAAAAGAAACACTAATGTGTAAATGTTAAGGTATGGGGAACTGCTGTACAGTTTTTTGCTCATGCTATCTTCATTCTTTCTTCCTTTAAAAAAATTAATAAAATTTAAAATGTGAGTTTGGACATGTGAAAAGAATGTTTGATCTCTAAAGTTAAAAATTAATGTTCTCTATGATATAATTACAAATAAATTTTGCATAAAGATGGTGCATTTTAGTACTTTGATGGTTTTTGAAGCAACAGTTACTGCATTTTAAAGGCTGTTTTGTTGGTTTTCAGTTTTTTCCTCCCAGGCCAGCAATGCTGAATCAAGCAGTGATGAAACCAGCAGTCAGTGCAGCCCCACAGTGAGAAAGCGGCGGGCGAAGAAGAGGCTGATCTCCAGCTCGGAGGGTGACCCTGGGACACCTCCTGAGGCTGAGGCTGAGCCTCCCAGAGAGGAGCAGCACAAACGCCCCTTCAGCAGTGGCCTTAACCAGTGTGTGGTGCTAGCTTTGGTGATTGCCATCAGCATGGGCTTTGGACACTTCTATGGTGAGTCTGTAGGAAACACAGAGAAAATCAACGTCTTGCATAGCAAATACCATCTTACTAGGGCTGGTATCTTTTCTTGTTCTCTGCCAACAGTCTACACCTAAAAATGAGAAAGCAAAACCAAGATATGGATAATATAGGGAAACCCTTCAACAGTGCTATTATATTTAATATATATTACTTGAAAGTAAATAAAAATAAATCCGTTTTTGGTAGCCCTTCTAGATAGAAATTTCTTCTCAATGCAGTGTGTACCCTTCATTTCTCATATCTTTTGAAATAAAATCTGTGGTAGTGCTTACCATCCTTGAGAGCACTCAGACTTGTTTCAGGCTTTTGTCCCATGTGTACTTAATGACAAAGGGGTTAATAGTATCAGTATTTTTCTCTCTGCAGTTGTCCTTGCAATTCCAGAGTTGTTTAGGGAATCCAGGATAACAGCAGGTTTGGGGTTTTTTTTGTGTTCAGTGTGTTGCCCACAGTTAAGCAGTATGCAGATTGTTACTGTAGTTAACAAAACAGCAAAACTCATTCCAGATCTATAGTCCTGATCTTCTAAAATACACATGATAAAAAGGTTAGAGGATATTTAGTTTTAATAATACTTTTTCTTGAGGAATTTTAGTTTTATATGAAAATGTGCCTTCATTAGAAGACTTATGATTCCAGTCTAGGAAGATTTGATTTTGACTAATGGTTAGGGCTCTAAATGTTTACATTTATTTTGAGATTTATAGTAATTTTCACTTGACTTTTTTTTTTTTNGTGTCCTTTTCTGGCAAGCTACATAAATTAATTTTAAGACTCTGCATTTGAAGTAGTTATTTAGGTGATTTGCCTTCATTGCAAGGGCTGCTTGGTCAGTATGGCTTGACCAGAGGCTTTGTTGATCACATCAAACCAGGTACATGAACAGGGTGTTTGAAAGCTGCTTTCTTACCCTGCTGCTGCTTCTTGGGAAAATGATACTTTTGAGAGAGGGAGGAGAAATCATCATTACCTATGTACTGGATTATAGAGTCATTTACAGAAAGCACTTGTGCCAGTGACAAGCAATTACAGCTCAGTCACAGTATAGTGCTTTTGGCCACAGGACCATGAATGGGATCATAAATACCATCTTGCCAGATGCTATAGAAGGGATTTTGGTATGGTCAGAATTTGTTCTTATCTCAAATCTGGCCAATTTCACTCTTCCAAAAGATCAGTTATGTAGTGAAAACTTTGGATCTGGAGTGTTAGGGAGGAACAGAGAAGTTTTTTGTTAAAAGAAGGATAAAGATGTGTAGCATATGGTACATGTTAAAATAAACAAAGCTACATATTAAATATATTTGCAATGCAAAGCTTTGGATATTTATGGCACCTACATTAATCAAACTTTAATATTTTGTCTGCAACTCAATGTAGATGTTAGAATTTATTTATTTATTTATTTATTAAATATAAAAAAATCATGCCTCTCTTTTAGGAGCCTTTCTTTTTGCAAGCCTTTATGTTGCTCTTTTATGCTGAAAAACTGAATTCTTAACCTTTCTACTTCACAGAATTTGCCGAGGTAGTACATGTAGATGCTTTAAGAGGCAGGATTATCTAAAAGAAACACTAATGTGTAAATGTTAAGGTATGGGGAACTGCTGTACAGTTTTTTGCTCATGCTATCTTCATTCTTTCTTCCTTTAAAAAAATTAATAAAATTTAAAATGTGAGTTTGGACATGTGAAAAGAATGTTTGATCTCTAAAGTTAAAAATTAATGTTCTCTATGATATAATTACAAATAAATTTTGCATAAAGATGGTGCATTTTAGTACTTTGATGGTTTTTGAAGCAACAGTTACTGCATTTTAAAGGCTGTTTTGTTGGTTTTCAGTTTTTTCCTCCCAGGCCAGCAATGCTGAATCAAGCAGTGATGAAACCAGCAGTCAGTGCAGCCCCACAGTGAGAAAGCGGCGGGCGAAGAAAAGGCTGATCTCCAGCTCGGAGGGTGACCCTGGGACACCTCCTGAGGCTGAGGCTGAGCCTCCCAGAGAGGAGCAGCACAAACGCCCCTTCAGCAGTGGCCTTAACCAGTGTGTGGTGCTAGCTTTGGTGATTGCCATCAGCATGGGCTTTGGACACTTCTATGGTGAGTCTGTAGGAAACACAGAGAAAATCAACGTCTTGCATAGCAAATACCATCTTACTAGGGCTGGTATCTTTTCTTGTTCTCTGCCAACAGTCTACACCTAAAAATGAGAAAGCAAAACCAAGATATGGATAATATAGGGAAACCCTTCAACAGTGCTATTATATTTAATATATATTACTTGAAAGTAAATAAAAATAAATCCGTTTTTGGTAGCCCTTCTAGATAGAAATTTCTTCTCAATGCAGTGTGTACCCTTCATTTCTCATATCTTTTGAAATAAAATCTGTGGTAGTGCTTACCATCCTTGAGAGCACTCAGACTTGTTTCAGGCTTTTGTCCCATGTGTACTTAATGACAAAGGGGTTAATAGTATCAGTATTTTTCTCTCTGCAGTTGTCCTTGCAATTCCAGAGTTGTTTAGGGAATCCAGGATAACAGCAGGTTTGGGGTTTTTTTTGTGTTCAGTGTGTTGCCCACAGTTAAGCAGTATGCAGATTGTTACTGTAGTTAACAAAACAGCAAAACTCATTCCAGATCTATAGTCCTGATCTTCTAAAATACACATGATAAAAAGGTTAGAGGATATTTAGTTTTAATAATACTTTTTCTTGAGGAATTTTAGTTTTATATGAAAATGTGCCTTCATTAGAAGACTTATGATTCCAGTCTAGGAAGATTTGATTTTGACTAATGGTTAGGGCTCTAAATGTTTACATTTATTTTGAGATTTATAGTAATTTTCACTTGACTTTTTTTTTTTTCTTCCCCCTCTTCCTTCTTAGGTAAACCTGAAGGTAAGTCATGAGTGATGTATTGTGGATACTATGCTTGCATTCAGGTTTACTTTTTAAAGTGTCTGTGTACGCCCACATCCATACATGAATACCTAATTATATTAAAATAAGCAAATAATTATAGTCTTGAATTACTAGTGTATGTGGGATTGTAGGAATGACTAATCCAGTCATGGAAAATACTTTGTATTTACCAGCTGCAGCTGGTAGTAGCTGGTGTAAAAAATTACTGATGTACATTGGCATGCTAAAAGCAGAGAGGAGCACAATGACCACACTCATCTTTGGTAGTACTTTAACTTGAGGTTTCAGTTCTGTTCATTTAAATTTGAATTAATTATAAAAACTAGCCCTTTAGAGAACTTCAAAGAAAACTATGGATTGAGAAATACATTTTGAGACATCTTAGGACATACTTAGGATTGTACCTTGATTAAGGGATTCACTTGTATATCCATTGAATTATGACAGCATGCTCAGCAGAAAAAAGGCAACTCTGGCTTTAGTGTTTGCTGCTTCAAGTGAAGGATTTTCATTGTTATATGATAACTGTTCTTTCTTCCACTAGAAAGGAAATCAAACTCTGCTTTCCATCTTCCTGGCTTTGGGTTTATTTTTGTTTCTTAGATTTTATTTTTTTTTTAATGACACACTTGCGAAGTTTTCCATCTTTCTGGAAAACTGCTTAATGTTTTTGATTCAGCAAGGAATTAATGTTTTTCCACAGCAGTCTTCTAAATGCTAGGCTAATTGTCATGTAAGAGGATTGGTGAGGGTGGCTTTTTATGAAATAACTTTTTAAAGTATTTTTTCCTCTCTATCTGGTTAGTGTTTTCACTGCTTAACTGAAGCTCCATGACCCCTTTGGCTTTTAAACAGGTAGAAAGCAACTAAGATTAGATCTTAATCTAGGGTATTTTTTCAGTGAAATGTTGTGTCTTGGCCTTTATCTAACAATTGAAAGGTAGGATGTTTGCTTCCTCTTCAGCCCTTGCTGGGTAAGACTGGCAAGATAGGGCCTGCAAGTACTTGCTGCTTTGTGAGAAGTATGGTGTTTCTGCATGAAAGCTTAAATACTGTGCTAATATATTCTTATTTATCTAACTTAACAGTAGAAGTTGTTCTGAAATGGATAATGCATGGGCTATTATGGGCTTTGCTTTTATGGTGGCTTGCATGTTGATTAATAAAGACAAAGTCCCACTTATCCTTTCATAACACTGGCTGTTTTGTATCTATGCTTTTGTGTTCCAAAATTCCTTTATTATCATCAAATAAGACAGTGTATCAGTGAATTTTTGGATCTGTTTGAGAAATTATCATTGGAAGAAAGAGAATCAGTATGTAGCAGTCTGGTTTTATAATCTTCTTTTACAGATAAACAGTTACTAGCAAGTAATGGGCAGAAATGGCAAGATAAGAATGCTTTTGAATTTGCAGGACAAAGAAGATGATGTTGAGGTTGATCTGTTCCTTTAACTACACTTAATGCAAGCAGACTATCAGAAAGAAGGCTTTTTTTATCTTTGTAGGTACANTTTAATGACACACTTGCGAAGTTTTCCATCTTTCTGGAAAACTGCTTAATGTTTTTGATTCAGCAAGGAATTAATGTTTTTCCACAGCAGTCTTCTAAATGCTAGGCTAATTGTCATGTAAGAGGATTGGTGAGGGTGGCTTTTTATGAAATAACTTTTTAAAGTATTTTTTCCTCTCTATCTGGTTAGTGTTTTCACTGCTTAACTGAAGCTCCATGACCCCTTTGGCTTTTAAACAGGTAGAAAGCAACTAAGATTAGATCTTAATCTAGGGTATTTTTTCAGTGAAATGTTGTGTCTTGGCCTTTATCTAACAATTGAAAGGTAGGATGTTTGCTTCCTCTTCAGCCCTTGCTGGGTAAGACTGGCAAGATAGGGCCTGCAAGTACTTGCTGCTTTGTGAGAAGTATGGTGTTTCTGCATGAAAGCTTAAATACTGTGCTAATATATTCTTATTTATCTAACTTAACAGTAGAAGTTGTTCTGAAATGGATAATGCATGGGCTATTATGGGCTTTGCTTTTATGGTGGCTTGCATGTTGATTAATAAAGACAAAGTCCCACTTATCCTTTCATAACACTGGCTGTTTTGTATCTATGCTTTTGTGTTCCAAAATTCCTTTATTATCATCAAATAAGACAGTGTATCAGTGAATTTTTGGATCTGTTTGAGAAATTATCATTGGAAGAAAGAGAATCAGTATGTAGCAGTCTGGTTTTATAATCTTCTTTTACAGATAAACAGTTACTAGCAAGTAATGGGCAGAAATGGCAAGATAAGAATGCTTTTGAATTTGCAGGACAAAGAAGATGATGTTGAGGTTGATCTGTTCCTTTAACTACACTTAATGCAAGCAGACTATCAGAAAGAAGGCTTTTTTTATCTTTGTAGGTACAATACAAATCCAGAAGCGTCAGCAGTTGGTGACAAAGACACGTGAACTAAAAGATGACTTTTACCAGTGCCAACAAGAGCAAGGCTATAAAATGCATCAGAAAGTGGGGGTAGGTATAAGGCTGGAAGTCATTGTTACCCTGTTCTTATGTGTGTACAAGTTACTATTATTCTTAAAAAAACCAAACAGACAAGCAACACTTTTTAATCTAAAAAAGGTATTATCTTTTATATTTATAACGTGACGCTATCTTTTATTTATTTTAAAAACAC